>MCJB01048028.1:55227-95994 GCA_002018475.1 Nicotiana obtusifolia
GGGGGGGTCTGGGGGTTGCTTTAGTGCCTCTACTGATAATTGTTTAGTGGTGTGACTCATTACCGTTCATTCCTATGAGCCTCAAACTACATCCATTCTTCATTTTCTATGGAAAATTGCCTATTTAGTTTTAAGGACATGTTGAAATGCTTGGAGAAGTGTAAGTTATGTTGTGAGAATTTTCCACTCTCCCTTGTTTCTTCTTGAAGCTTTGCTTTTCCCACTTGAGTGCCGGTAATTTACTCGATTAGATGTAGTAGTACTCCAATTAAACCCAAACTAAAAATGCCCTATGTTTTATAGACTCAGGTATAGGGTGTACCCAACATGGGTTTATCCAACTTTCAGCAAGTTTTTATTTTATTTTGAAGGATCTACATGAAATACCTATGCCAGTATCAATAAATGTAAACTCTGTTATCTAGTGCCTCTAGAGGTGAACTGTTGTAATCTTCAATCTACTTTTACTATTGAGGAGGTAATTAACTAAATTTGTTTTTTATGCTTCAGGAGTTTCTTGAGATTCCTTGATGAGCGGAAAGCAGCGTCTTCAAGTGCCAAATATGGATCACAGGTACTTATGCCAAGAACTGGCTAGTCCTGAAATAATCTACCTTCAAACTTCATTGACGGGCTAGGCAGTGCACTTATACAGCTATTCCGTGACCTTATAACCTATGCCTAGTGTATTTGGTACTGAGATTCCCTTGTTGTCCAGTTTTATCATGGTTCTTTATCTGTCTCTCGTCTCCATATATTTCACAGTTTTCTGAAGCATTTGGGAAATTCTATGGTCAATCAAAGTATTCAGCCAACAACAATGTTGAGCAGTCAAGAGGCGCTCATGACAACTGTATCAAGTAATATTTCAACATGATCACATTCTTTCATGTCTTCCATGTCAGCCTTTAATAGTTCAGGATCAAATCTTACATCAACACTTTTTTTTCTTTTTAATCTTGGGAATTCCAGTTGCATATTACCACTTGCAAAACAGAGAAAATCTAGTGTCACCCGTTTCAGCACTTCAGGTTAGTTTGCATGCACATAAAACTTCATTATAAAGCAGTCCCTTTTCTGTTATTGGGAGCTTCATGTTAATCCTCGATAACTTTTTAGGACTTGATGGAAAGGTAGTGATATGGGATTTGCAGAAGCAAGAAGATTTATTGGAATATCTATGAACATTTTTGAACTAGCATATATCACCATCTATATGATGTAAAAAAGTTTTTGTTTACTATGTTTTTTATAAGGTATAGTTGAAACAGCTGTATAATAATTGAACAACACGTGAATTTGTTTATGTAACATGACATCTCTGTTTGTATCTTCTGTGCACTGTGAGCGAATGATAAAAGGAAAAGAAAAGATTTTTTCGCTTCATCAAAAGCTATGCTTGATTTTTCTGAAAGCTGTGATGGCCCAAAGCAAGAATTGTATCCCTCTACACTCTCTTCTTTGTTTTACTGTTTGTAGTCGGCATTGCTAAATCACTCCTTAAAGGGGTTTGCCTGACCTGATATTTGGTTGAAAAATATTAGTCTGTCTCAGTGAAAACAAAAGTGCATATAGGTGGATATATATTGAGTTTAACTTCTATACACTAATAATGTAAAAGAATTAATCAAGCAAGTTAAATGATAATTACATTTAACTCTCCATAAAAAGTGGGATTATAGCTTGAGAAGTGTGACAAGTTATACGTTATAACAGGTTAATACATATTGAATATTTAAAATTGTAGATGTCTATACAAGTCAAACTCAACAGGTTATTTTCGACTCAAGGTGGATAAATGAAATATTAAAATTCTATCATGGAATGTGAGGGGGCTGAACCGCAGGGATAGGAGAAGGGTGATAAACAGCTTGATCCTTAATGGAAGGCTGATAATTTTTTGTTTTCAAGAGACAAAATTAGAAGGTGATATTGTAGGTACAGTCAAAGAATTATGGGGGAATAAGGGAGTCAAATTTGCACAATTGGGGGATAGTGAAATTAGAGGGGTATCCTAATGATGTGGGATAGCAAAGTTTGTGCGGGGGAGATTGTGGCTACTGGAGCATTTACCCTAACATGCAAATTTGTCTCTCAATTGCAAGACTTTAATTGGCACTTAGCAGGGGTTCATGCCCCTAACTGTGACAAAGAAAGGCAAGAGGTATGGTGGGAATTGGGGCTGCTAAAGGACTATTCGATGGACCATAGATTTTAGCTGGTGATTTTAACATAGTTAGATTCCTCTCTGAGAAGAGGAAACGCGTAAGAGAATTTTTAGAGTTTATTGATGATAAGGAGTTGATTGAACCACAATGGGAAGGGGGTAAGTACACATGGTTTGGGGGAAATAATTAGGAGATGGTATCGAGGATTGACAGGTTTCCGGTGACAGAGGATTGGGATGATATGTTTTGAAACATCAAGCAAGAAATCCTATTCAGAGTTGTTTCAGACCACTCTCCACTAGTTTTAAATTGTGGTAACTGGGAGACAACCGAATCTTATTTTAAGTTTGAAAATTAGTGGTTGGAGACGGAAGGTTTCAGTGATAGAGCAAAGACTTGGTGGACCTCTTTCGACATTACGGGCAGATCAGACTATATTTTAGCAGGGAAGCTGAAAGCTCTCAAAAGCAAATTAAGAGAGTGGAGCTTGGATACCTATGGCAATCTAGAGAGGGAGAAAACTGCTATCTTAAATCAAATTACTGCACTGGATGATATACAACAACAAAGAACCTTGAATGAAGAAGACCTCACCATAAAAGCAAATCTGAGCAAGGAATTTGAAGAATATGCTAAAAAGAAAGATAGCCAGGAGGCAAAGGTCCAAAATTTTGTGGCTAAAGCAGGGTGACAGGAACACTAAATTATTTTAAAGAGTAGCCAACGCACGCAAGAAAAAGAATAACATTGTCAGACTAATGGTGGAAGGAGAAATCATTTTAGAATCGGGTGATATTAAAAGGGAGATCATTGACTTTTATCAGAAATTGTACTCCCAAAACTGAGGAATGAAGACCTACCTGTAACATGAACAATTGTCCTACAATATCTAGAGAGGAACAACTGAACCTGCAAATCCAATTTGAGGAGGATGAAGTTTTAGAGTGTCTAAAACTTTGTGCAACTGACAAAGCTTGGGCCAGATAGATATACAATGTGATTTTTCATTAAGTGCTAGGCAGTGGTAAAGGCAGGTGTGATGGATGCAATTCAAAATTTTCATTCTCAAGAGATGTTTGAAAAAAGTTTCAATTCCACTTATGTGGTTCTGATTCCCAAAAAGAATGGAGTAAAAGAGCTTAGTAATTCCGGACCTATTAGCTTAATTGAGCGTATTTACAAGTTGATTTTCAAGATCTTGATTAAAAGGCTCAAAAAAATGATGCATAAATTAGTGGACTCTCAGCAAATGGCATTTATGAAAGGACGACAGATCACATATGCTGTGTTGATTGCAAATGAATGTATAGATTCCAGACTAAAGAAGAAGAAACCAGGAATGATGTGTAAGCTAGACATTGAAAAAGCCCATGACCATGTAAATTGAGATTTTCTACTTGGAGTTCTACATATGATGGGATTTGGTAGAAAATGGATCTGCTGGATGAAGTTTTGTATAAGCACATTGAAATTCTCAATGGCTCTCCTGAAAGCTTCTTCTCTTTTCAGAGGGAATTGTGACGACGTGACTGTCACGATTCAAAATTTGCCTAATCGTGACTGTCACGATCCAAAATCCGCCTAGTCGTGATGGCACCTAACCCAACTCGTTAGGTAAGCCAATTAACTACTATCCAATTTAGTGAGATTTATTAAGAAAAGAAATGATAATACACCGTTTTTATACAAAAATTTTCCAAGGACTGGTAGTACAAATCATGAGCTTCTAAGATTTAGAGTTTACAAAGCTGGTATGAAATAAAGTATATCATCTGCTTGAAATATACACGAACAGATTAAAAATTCTAAAGCTACCAAGATCAAGAGACAGCTATGAACAGAACGCAGGTATATCTTCAAATCCAGCTCCGGCCGTGCACAACAACATCAGCATACAACATCTGTACGCAAGATGCAGAAGTATAGTATGAGTACAACCAACCACATGTACTCAATAAGTAACAAACCTAACCTTAGGTTCAAAGTAGTGATGGGCTGGGACAAGGGTTCGAGTCCAACTCCAATAACCAGCAACAGTTCATAACAATATAATAAAATAATGCAAGAAAAATAACCTAGAGATATGATGCTCAACTCGTTCACAGTTACGAAAAATAGGTATGCTTTTCAACTATATCAGTGAAAATCCAATCTTTTACCGAGATCACCAAAATATGAGTATGTTTGTAAACTGTGATTTTTCCCAAAAGCTTTCAACAAGTAAATATTTCATTTTCAAATGGCATGAGAAAAATACATTTCTATGCCTACATGTCATAGTGTATGTGAAGTCATGAATGACGCAATATCATACAACATGAGAAAAAATGCATCTCTATTTCTATATGTCAAGTGTGCATGTCGAAGGCAATACAACTCAGTGATAAACCATATACATACTCTAAGAGTATCAATTCACTCAGTCCTCCCAGTCATTCAGTCCTCACAGTTACTCAGTCCTTACAGTCACTCAGCATTCGCCCTCGGCACTCAGCACTCGCACTCAGTAAGTACTTGTGCTCACTGGGGGTGTACAGACTCCGAAGGGGCTCCTTCAGCCCAAGCGCTATAATAAGTCAATCATGGCAAGAATCAATAACATCTACTACGGCGTGCAACCCGCTTCCATTATAAATCAATATCCTCACAATAAGACCCTCGACCATCGCTCAGACATCAATCTCTCTAGCCTCTCGGAAATGCCATGAAAATCAGCCCAAAAATGATGATGTGATGTATCAATAAATGGTGACAGAGACTGAGATATGATATGCAAATGAATGCGTATGACTGAGTATGTAATTGCAATGTAAGCAAATAACTCAACAGCTGAAATGACCTTGGTGGGTCCCAACAGAATAAACATGTGGCCTAGACATGGTTTCTAACATGCATAAGAGATCAAAGCTCTAGTACGTAAAGATTTCATGGTTACAGATAAGATTAGGTAACTACACTGTACCACAAAAATAACGGAGTCACAATTCACACGGTGCATGCCGACACGCCCGTCACCTAGCATGTGCGTCACCTCAACACCAAAACACAAAACATGTAATTCGAGTTTTCATACCCGCAGCACCAAGTTTAGAAGTGTTACTTACCTTGAACAAGCCAAATTCAATATCGAGCAAGCCAAGCGATGCTCCAAAAATGCCATCCCGCGCGTACCGACCTCTGAACGGCTCGAAACTAGCCAAAAGCAACTCAAATACATCAAATAAAGTCTAAGGAAACAATTCCAATTGATAGAGGTCAAATCTTTACTAAAAAGTCCAAAATCAACCA
The DNA here is from genome assembly GCA_002018475.1 of Nicotiana obtusifolia. Taxonomy (NCBI): domain Eukaryota; kingdom Viridiplantae; phylum Streptophyta; class Magnoliopsida; order Solanales; family Solanaceae; genus Nicotiana; species Nicotiana obtusifolia. Next base: position 60,684 of record MCJB01048028.1, read on the forward strand.
AAAATCAAACCCGGGTCTGCACCTCGGAATCCGACAAAACTCACAAAATCCGACAACTCATTCATTTACGAGTCCAACCATACTAGTTTCACCCAAATTCGACTCTGAATCGATGTTCAAAACTCAAAAACTCACTCTATGAAACTTTAGGCTAAAACCCCTCAATTTTTTTTAAATTCATAACTTACCAAAAACAAAGACAAAATCACTAAATATAATCATAAGTGAGTCAAGATGCTTACCCCAAGTCACATGGTGAAAATTGCTTCAAGAATCGCCTTAATCCGAGGTCTCTAGCTCCAAATACGAACAAAACAACCCTCAATTTAAAAGTTTCTGCCCAACCATTTCCGCGTTTGTGGACACATGAGCCGCTTCTACGGCACGAGCTCTGCTTCTGCGGACTCCACTAGCCAGCTGACCCCTCGCACCTACGGATCTCCATCCGCTTCTGCGCAACCGTAGGTGCGAAGCCAAACATGCTTCTGCGCTCAAGCTCGCTTCTGCGCCCAAGACCATCGCTTCTATGGGGCCGCAGATGCGCCCCAATTTCGCTTCTGCGATCTTCCTTGCCCAAGTCTCACCTAGTTTCTGTGAAGAAGACCCTGTATCTGCGACGCCGCTTATGCGAACAATTGTCCGCAGATGCGGCCATTCCAGAACCAGCAGCCTTAGTCAAATGCAACATGCGACGAAATGGTCCGAACCTCGTCCGAAACTCACCTGAGCCCCTCGGGACCCCGTCCGAATATGCCAACAAGTCCCTTAACATAACACGGACCTATTCGAGGCCTCAAATCACACATAACAACATCGAAATGACGTATCGCACCTCAAATCGAACTTAATGAACTCTAGATTTTTCAACTTCCAAAACTCGCGCCGGAAAATATCAAATCAACTCGGGAAGAACTCAAATTTTAAATACAAGTCCCAAATAACATAACGAAGCTATTCCAATTCCCGAAACCACAATCCGAATTCGATGTCATCAAAGTCAATTTCCGGTCAAACTTATAAACTTTTTCAAACCTTCAAATTTCAATTTTCGCCAATTAGTGCCGAATCCTTTTAGAAATATCCAAATGCAAATTCGGGCATACGTCCAAGTCCAAAATCCCATCCAAACCTAACGGAACTTTCAAAACTCTGTTCCGAGGTCAAATTCACAAAGGTCAAACTTGGTCAACTTTTCCAACTTAAAGCTTAAATCATGAAATTTATTCTTCCAAATCGATTCCGATTAACCTGAAAACCAAACCGACGATTTACACAAATCATAATACATTATACGGAGCTACTCATGCCCTCAAACTATCGAGGGAAGTGCAAATGCTCAAAACGATTGGTCAAATCGTTACATCATTCCCCGAGTTGAATATACGTTCGTCCTCGAACATACCAAGAGTCGTTCCAAAGCCATCAAACCGCCGTGTAACTTTACCGTGCACATACCCGGGGGTAATCCCACGTTACCCTATTCCATATAGGTCCGACAACACAACATAACCAAAGATCATTACTTCGACCTTAGCCCGTAAGCCTTAGAATCCAATTTCCAACATCCGAAATTTTCTACAAGACCCAAATCTCGCATCTACTCACTGTATAAGTCTGAACCAGTGCATCAAGTCATAACCATAACCCAAGACAAAATCACATGATATACCACAGAACTCAAATACTCATAGCAATAACTTCCGATCATAGTAGCTGCTCAAAACAACCCATTATCGGTGGTAACCTCATTTCAAACAAAACCTCATTTGAAAGAGCCTTCGTACACTGCCGATGACGAAATAAGCACGCAGAAACTCATAACTACTCATCAGATCAACAAGCCATGGAGCTCCCTCTCATTCAACAAGAACTATAGCCAATTTCTAAGCCGACTTCTGGTATTATTCTTCCAAACATACCGTAATAAAGTCCAATAGTACTCATCCTAGGTCCAATGACCCGATCTCATCAAACACAATCATCCTAGTGACAGGCCGCACCATTACAACCTAAAGCCACAAACCGTGCAATCTGTGCACCAATAAGCAACAATTCAAATGTGCCCCAAAATGAAAAATGACTCAAACGAGAGAACCATCCCGCAAGTTCAACAAGTACCACCACAACCGCAATGTTACAAAGCCATATTACATAGTAGAACCAAGACACATGAATCTAACACAAATGATCATATCCCGACATAACCCAGCTATAATGCGTGACACCATCCAAACAGTGGTCCCTATGAAATACCTCAAGCCACCATGCTCAAAATCAACAACTACGCACAATTCGACATTAAATACATGAAGTGTATGACCATAACCACAAAGAAGCATCTAGCACAATATACCACAGTCCGGAGAGAAGATAACCAAGGTGCAATCAACCATTCAACACCCTATATCCATCTTGCTCAAATTCCGCTATAAGGTCCAAATAGAACCGCACCATCTGTGCTTATAACCAACAAATCACAACCCTTCGTAGCATAGAGGAGTAGCACATAGATCATATCAGAATACGAATAAGCTTAACTCTAATCGAATGGCACATCCCTCAACAATAGCCGTATGGAGTCAACCAATCCGACCAGGTATAGAATGCACTTCCTCATTGGACCTACCAATGAACCCCAAATCACTCTGGTCACCCACAAATAGATAAATAACCCTCTGAAAGTACACAATGACTGAATCATAACGCATACTATCATCTGGCTAGCTTTGGCCACAACTTTACATTCCACAACCACGAAATAATCTGCTTCAAAGAACTCCCAGTCTCCGAATTCCTAGAACATACGAATCACCATATCTGATCCCAACTCCATCGCCTGAATGTCTAACACATCTCTCCTACACGATCATCCCACGAGGAATACTTCTACGATTCTTCCGTGCCACATAGCAAAAATCTGAATATCAGCAATAGATCAACTAGGCGAGTACCGCAATACCAATGAAGCATCCATAACCGAAAACACAGTGCGCCTTCTGAAATGTACACTCTTCTCAGGCAATACCAAATAGTAATATCATTCACCTAGTCATCTGAAACCATTCATGTCGCCTGAGAATTAATGACCTTCCTTTCAAAACTGAACTGTGACTTTGCACACGCAAATTTTAATCCTACACAACACATCGCATCATTCAGTCAGAAACCTTGTGTTTGATCCGTGCAGGAGAAAATCATAATACGCAACATGCTCCTCATGTCGGTAGGAAATATCCATCTCAAACTGTGGTAGAAACGATCGAGAACTCTTTGAAATCCATTACCACGTAACCAAGCCATCAGAACTGAACCTCTCTAACTTAACTAAGCCACGCAGGTCGCCAAACCCTAGAGTATTGCCACCAATCACATGTAAAGACTCACCACATCGTAAGAACCAAAAGAACCGATCATATCCATTACCGTGCTGATTCAACCTACTACCAGCCTGTCCTATTTCTCCGAGTTTCTTTTGAATTGCCTTCAAGTTAATACTTCTCCTCGCCATAATAATACGATCCTCAACCCAAAACTCACCACAAAAGATCCTAGAATAAAACCACACGCCCTAAATTCCATAAGTCACTGTATTCCCTCTTAAGCACCCAAAAGTACTACAACCGAGATACCTTCTCTGAAGAGACCTTCTGCGAATCTAAAGTCGTTTCCTCCACCTTTCTGATATCGAAATGTAAAATCCATAATGATATAAAAATACCGCGAGTCTCGACACCATCCAATGCAAATCTCAGATTTTTGCCATATACAAATCCGTAAAATTCTCAGTTGCTACATAAAAATCTTGATTCCATTAGAACTTTCTCGAGAGTCTACCACATTGCTCAAATCTCAACTGTAGAGACCGAACAGGCCGAACGACCTGTGCCTCATTAGCACAAAAACACCCAAAGAAGTGACCTCGCCTTAGCACAACCGAGCAAATTTCTACACCATGCGCACTATATCCTCACGAATAACAACTCAAATTATTCCATGATTCCCATATAACCATAAAGTGTAACATAACTCTTATCTAGAAATTTCTTTGCTCGAGTCATCATAACCTCTACAAGTCATAACCAATCCACAAGTATGACTCAGACCAAAACTAATGCAATATGTAACCATACAATCAAATCGTCGATAGTAGACTCCCCCACTTAGCTCAATGCCATAAAATAGAACACCTGATAACTCATCCTACCCATACTCTGTTACTTCCATAATATCGCAGGGAGATTTAACTAAATCCTTCATAAGTCATATAACACAAACCATATAGTACCTCAAATCATCTACTAAGCTCGCTTACATCCACATGACGATAAGGAGATAACCCGCTGGTAGAAAGAAAATTTTCCACACAACATTAAAAGGATCACAACTCCGTAGATTACTCCGCAAGAGATAATCCACCTTCTTAGCCTCAAACTAACATCTTTTTATACCCTTTCACAGCCACAACTACTATACAATCACCCACTCTTCCTGAGTCTGAACTCACCACAAGACATGAAAATCACCCACTCTTCCTGAGTCTGAACTCACCACAAGACATGAAAATCTACTCCGTTCCACAAAAAAACAACATAAAAAAAAATCCTTCAACACACTCAACTCGAGACTACGCGTCACATCAAGACAACAATCTAGCACCCGTCGCGTCCCGTTTTCTCGCCAAAGCAGGTTGAAACATGTGACAACTCTTTTAAACTATATTAAAAGAGAAGAGTCGCCACCTAATGATAGATGCGTTAGGGAACCTATTTGCCAATAACTTCAATTTGACTAATTTGCATCATCAAAGATCGGGTAAGGATTAGAATTACCTCAAAGAGAAGGTGTTAGGCACTCTTCGAGGCCTACAAATATGGTTTCCGGTCAAATTTTAAATTATGTGGGGATTATTGGGTTAAACTAATTAAACTGATAATAACTACTGACCTATATGACTTACGTGATTTGATATATATGTATATATACACACACTAATGTCTGCTAAACGAGCTTTAAGAAAAGGAAAGAATAGAATAACTTAGTTTGAATTGCTAAATGCCTGGCATATTATAAATACAACGAGACAATGGCTAAAAAATGAATCTGAAAATAACCAATTACTATTACACCAAGGCAATCGGATACATTTTCGGAAACATGAGTACTGCATAATTTTGAAAGCATGGTAACGTAAAGTTAATACAAATTTTTAATAAAACGATACACAGGATAGAGGGACAACAAAGTAAACGAGATCATTAAATAACTATGTTGGGGACCTAAATTTTTACGTTTAATGGATCAACTCTTGTACAAAGTATTTAAGAATTTTATAGCCAAAAGTGCAATGGCTATTCGAGCAATTTGTGTATCATATCCGCTACCCTCATTACTATCTTTAAGTTGTTAACTTAAAAGCGTATTAATTCTAAATCGCATCTTAAAATAAGACTACCCGCCCCTTTCTATAATCTAGAAGGCTTTGGACAATAATCTAAAGGGATCATTTTAGACATTGAGAAAAATTTCGAGCGTTCATGGTGGCCTCCGAATTAGTTAAGTAATTAGGCAATGAATTAACTAGACCGGTAAAGTAGGATCCTCAAATATACTAAGCTTGTTGACTTAATGTCACCCATTCAATGAGAATGTATTTCAAAGCCGCTAAAAGCTAATATTGAAGAGCTGAGAAATTCCAGATTGTAAATAATGCCTATCTGCAAAGTAGAAAGTTTTGACACCCAATGGGTCATAGTGTTGGTCGAAACTATTGTGAAATATCAAATGGGTAAAAAATGCTTGCAAAAGCTGATTTCAAATTGTAGTTAGGCTAAAAACGTGGCTAAGAAAATTTCAAATTTCAAATTAGCAAAATGGTATTAAAATGTTTGCAAGAAAGAAATAAATTAACTAGCATAACGTTCAAATGCTTCAGATATATTTTCAAATCGCAAATGGGCTAAAAAAAATACTTGTGAATTCAAGAACTAAATTTCAGAAACCTAAAATAGTTTGAAAAGTTTACATTGCTACTTGGGATTAAGAAATTAACCACTTCTCCTACCACATAGTTAGCACCTGGGAAATCTTTTTGTTCATTAAGCATTCCATATAGACATGTACCTAACGATTTTAAAAGATAAAAAGTAAATTATTTAAGCATGCCAAAACATGAATTCAAGTAATGAACCACACAAATAGCAATTAGCACATAACCCCTCTTCCTACGAAGTGTTCATACATTATTACAAACCAAAAGAACTACCAAGTGAGCTTAATATAAACTAAAGGGATCCCCATCTTCAATCAGACACCTCTTGGATTTTTCCATCCCAGGCAACTCCAAACTTGGTCTAACCATCCCTTAAACACCACCTGTAATCTCAAACCAAACAAAGATACACGAGGTATCGACATAACATATAATTGGACGGAAATAGGTTCTCCGTTATTATCCTTTGATTGCATGTTCTCTATGATATTTAGGCCTTTCGCCCTTCCAAATATGTAAAGCGCACGAAGAAAAGACATTAACAATTAAATAGTCATTATCATCAACTAACTTATGATATCCTAAGCAAGTGATTTCTAAATGAAATTGGTTCGATCAAGTAAGAAACAAAGAGGACAATGGGTCCAGCAGTTCAGATAGATAACTCTAAACAAGGACGTATCTCATTGCCTTTGAACATGTCAAATGACAAAAGGATGAATTAAACCCTATAGGCATGCTATCTACAAGTCACTTCAGATCGTTTGCAACTTCAAGCACATAAAACCATACCAATATATAGAACTGGGTTGATTGATTTCGCTACAAGAAATTAATTTAAGCATCCTTAATAATCTGACTACTCCTTAACACCTGCTCTCTGTAATGTTAGGTTCACTAACAATCCAGACAAAACGTGAAAAATGGCATGGACTTTTACATATTTTAGACAAACTATCAATTTCATACGAAGAATTCTTTTCCCGAAGACATGATCTCTAGCATTTAACTAAGGCTCTTTAATTGTTCAACCAAAATAAAGGATAGTTGTAACAGGGCCTTAAACATTATAGGTTATTGATTGCGAGCTGTCTAGATTAATTGCTTATAGGCGTGACGTCTAAAGATTAACATCCTATCAATATGCCCCTAGACAATTAAAGATTAATCGCTTATGGCACGTAACATGTTCAAACGCACCATATTGTGCACATACAGGGGTTAAGAGACGTACCGGGCTTTAACTTGGTATGCATTTCAAAGGAATGCCGCACAGCATTCAGCATAACCAAGTGTGAATAACACGCAAAATAAAGAAAAAAGAAAAAAGAAAAAAGAAAAAAGAAAAAAGAAAAGGGATAAAGATAAAAGAAGATTACTAGTCTATTCTAACAACAACTAGCATACGAAGGAATCATAATGCGTTGTTCACGAAAACTAACCAGTTCGCGAAGCGCCGAATTAATAATAAAACCAGAAATCCAAAATAAATAGCTAGCGAACAGAGTTTTCGACAGAAAATAAACCAAACAATCACAGCGATAAACTTTGAACAGCAGCAACAAGAAAGATAACCTGATCCTCGAGACTTCAAAAAATCACAAGAACCTCTAATGATTTCGATAGTAGTTATATCAAGTGGAATGAAAAGACACAAACTTTGTCTCGGCTTACAGTCGGCACAGCAAGACCCGAGAAACCATGATATCTCACTGAAAAGGTGTTATAGGGGGTGGTGAATAGAAGTGTTGAAAAAGTCTTCCTGAACCTTGGTGCTTGGTTTTAAGAAAAGAATCAGAAGAATGATATGCTTCTAAAATTAAGATCACAAATTGACAGAATTAGTTAGAGAAATCTGCCGTGAATTAATTTAAGAAAGAACTAGTTCAATCAAATAACTATAAAAACAATGAGGAGAATATTCGTAATATAGACTTTAAATAGGAACTCACATTAGGAAGGAAAACTTTCCTTTTGAAAAGAAGACATGTAAAACAGAACTGGTAGGAAATCAAGGAGTTCTGATTTAAAGAGATAAATTATTAATCCGAAAAAATTACCAATATCTTGAAATCGACTCAGAAAAGAAAAGGGAACATAAATTGACAAGATTCTTACCTCTTTACGTGAGAGTTTGGCTCGTATCAGGTCTTACCAAAATTGTAACTCGATCTTTGGCTCTGACATGGGAATCGCGGCTTCATCGAAGGCTTGGCGGAGGAGAACAAATATGGTAAGAGAATAATATAGGGAAAAAAAAGGAAAGGAAGAAACATTTCAAAGGAGGGAGAGATTGACGGGAAGTTTTCAGGGAATTTGGGGTGGAATGTTTAGCTTATTTTGGGGTCATTTTGGTTTTACCCGAAGGGTATTGAAATGGGCTAAGACTTTTAAGAGGTTGTTTGGTACGAACACAATTAATGTAGGGATTAGTAATATAGGGATTAATAATGCATGTATTAGTAATGCAGGAATTATAGTGCTAAAATTATTTTTTATCAAGTGTTTGATTCATTGTATTAAAAATTAGCTATGTAATGTGTAATCTAAGCTTGTGTTTGGTTTAAATTTGTACAAAATCTTCTTTACAATTATATTTTTGAATATTCTTCTTTCTGTACAGAAAGAAATTTAGGAAAAGGGTTTGAGAGCCGGTTTAGTAATTTTAGGGTCTTATCCAGGTATAGTTAATGCAGGGATTAGTAATCCCTTGGTTTCCTTGGTATTAGCTAAGCGCTCCTATGAGGTATAAGTAATCCATGTATTAGGTATGCATAAATTGAATTGAGCAACCAAACATTGTATTGGACGGATTAAATTTTTATACATAGATTATTTACTTAGTACAGCCTACCAAACGACCCCAAAGGGAGATGGGTTAGGCTTATTGATTTTGGGGTTACCTGTAAGATTGATAATTGAGCTACTATTAGATTAAAATGTCATAGTAATAAAGTAATTAGAAATAATAATTAATAAATAAATAATACGATACAAAGTTGAAAAAAAATTATTTTATATAAATATTTGAACAAGCTAAAGAATAAATTGTAAATGCTTTATATTTTTAAAAGTTGCTAATATATTGTAAAAAATTATAAAAAATGTAAATGTAACAATAAATAATAATAATAATAATAATAATAATAACAATAAAGTTGTAGTACTTGTTATAATACATAAAAATGCTATTATTATGACTCTTAAATAAAATAGTAGCTCATTAGCATAATATGGAGTAAGAATGGACAAAATTGAGTGTCAACAGCACGCAATAGTCTTTTTTACATTTCAAGCAAACTCTTTTCATCACATTCAAATCATCTAAACACATCCCGCAGTCATATCATACTCATCATATAACCATCCAGCCACTCATCGAGCCACAAATTCCACTTATAGGGACGCTACCGGACATATAAGTCAAAATGCACGTGCTCACACCACCGAAATCCCCGTGCTCAAGCCAGTCAAAACCTGGTCTCAAGTACTCCAGACTGGCCCATCATCAGCGCATCGAAAATCACATCTCGCTCCTCATTCGTGGAATCACAAGCCGGCAATGCACAGCTGATACCGAGCGCTCACATGCACACACGAATACGTGGAAGGAATTCAAAGAGTTATGCTTCAAGCTGAATCAATAACGTATGATAAGGAAAGAAAGATGGAAAGTTTATCCTAAATGCCCTGTAGCCTCTCGAAGATAAGTATGGACGTCATCATACTGATCCGCAAGACTCTACTAGACACTTGCTCATGACTTGTAGAACCTATGAACCTAGAGCTCTGATACCAACTTGTCACTACCCAAAATTTGCCTATTCGCGAAGGCACCTAACCCAACCCATCAGGTAAGTCAATTAACAACTATCCAATTTAATGAGATTTATTAAGAAAAAAATGATAATACACCGCTTTTATACAAAAATTTCTGAAGGTCTAGTAGTACAAATCATGAGCTTCTAAGATTTAGAGTTTACAAAGCTGGTATGAAATAAAGTACACTATCTGTTTGAAATATACAGGAACAGATTAAAAAGTCTAAAGCTAGCAAGATCAAGAGGCAGTTATGACCGGAACGCAGGTACATCTTCAAATCCAGCTCCCGCCGTGCACAGCAATATCAACATCCAACATCTACAGGCAAGGTGTAGAAGTGTAGTATGAGTACAACCGACCCCATGTACTCAATAAATAACAAACCTAACCTTAGGTTGAAAGTAGTGACGAGCTGGGACAAGAGTCGAGTCCAACTCCAATAACTAGCAACAATTCATAACAATATAATAAAATAATGCAAGAGAAATAACCCAGAGATATGATGCTCAACTCATTCACAGTTATAAAAAATAGGCATGCTTTTCAAGTATATTAGTGAAAACCTAATCTTTTACCGAGATCACTAAAATATAAGTACATTTGATAAACTTCGATTTTTCCCAAAAACTTTCAACAGGTAAATGTTTCATTTTCAAATGGCATGAGGAAAATACATCTCTATGCCTACATGTCAATGTGTATGTGAAGTCATGAATGACGCAATATCGTACAACATGAGGAAAAATGTATCTTTATGCATGTATGTCAAGTGCATATCGAATGCAATGCAACTTACTGATAAACCATATACATACTCTTAGAGTATCAATTCACTCAGTCCTCCCAGTCACTCAGTCCTTACAGTCACTCAGTCCTCGCAGTCACTCAGTCTTCACGGTCACTCAGTAGTCGCCCTCAGCACTCGCACTCGGCACTCGCACTCAGTAAGTACCTACGCTCACTAGGAGTGTGTACAGACTCCGGAAGGGCTCCTTCAGCCCAAGCGCTATAATAAGCCAATTATGGCATGAATCAATAACATATGCTGCGGCGTGCAACCCGCCCCTATCATAAATCAATATCCTCACAATCAGGCCCTCGGCCATTGCTCAATCATCAATTTCTCCAGTCTCTCGGGCTCACAATATCATGAAAATCATCCCAAAAATGATGACGTAATGTATCAATGAATGGTGACAGAGATTGAAATATGAGATGCAAATGAATGCGTATGACTGAGTATGTAATTGCAATGTAAGTAAATAACTCAACAGCAAAAATGACCTCGGTGGGTCCCAACAGAATAAACATATGGCCTAGACATGGTTTTTAACATGAATCACAGCTCAAGGCTCTATTACATAGAGATTTCATGGTTATAGATAAAATTAGGTAACTACACAGTACCACAGAAATAACGGAGTCACAATTCACACACCCATCACCTAGCATGTGCATCACCTCAACACCAAAACACATAACAAGTAATTCGGGTTTTCATACCCTCAACACCAAGTTTATAAGTGTTACTTACCTTGAAAAAGCCAAATCCAATAACGAACAAGTCAAGCAATACTCCAAAATTACCATCTCGCGCGTACTGACCTCTAAGCGGCTCAAAACTAGCAAAAACAACTCAAATACATCAAATAAAGTCTAAGGAAACAATTCCAATTGATAGAGGTCGAATCTTTACTCAAAAGTTTAAAATCAATCAAAAATCAAATACGGGCCCGCACCTCGAAACCCGACAAAACTCATAAAATCAGATAACTCGTTCAATTACGAGTCCAACCATACTAATTTCACCCAAATCCTACTCCGAATCGATGTTCAAAACTCAAAAACTCACTCTGGCTGAAACCCCTAATTTCTCTTTAAAATTCATAACCCAATTACTAAAAACAAAGACAAAATAATGAAATATAATCACAAATGAGTCAATAATGCTTACCCCAAGTCATATGGTGAAAATTGATTCAAGAATCGCCTCAATCCGAGGTCTATAGCTCCAAATATGAACAAAACGACCAAACGTCAATTTAAAAGCTTCTGCCCAGCCATTTCTGCTTTGAGCCGCTTCTGCGACACGAACTCCGCTTCTGCGGACTCCACTAGCCAGCTGACCCTTCGCACCTGCGGATCTCCACCCGCTTCTGCGCAACCGCAGGTGCGAAACCAAACACGCTTCTGCGCCCAAGACTATCGCTTCTCCGAGGCCGCAGATGCGCCCCAATTTCCACTTCTGCAATCTTCCTTGCCCAGGCCTCACCTCGCTTCTGAAAAGAAGACCTCACATCTGCGATGTCGCTTCTGCGATCAATTATCCGCAGATGCGGCCACACCAGAACCAGCAGCCTTAGCCAAATGCAACATGCAACGAAATGGTCCGAACCTCGTTCGAAACTCACCCGAGCCCCTCGGGACCCCATCCGAATATACCAACAAGTCCTTTAACATAACACGGACCTATTTGAGACCTCAAATCACACATAACAACATCAAAATGATGAATCGCACCTCAAATCGAACTTAATGAACTCTAGATTTTTCAACTTCCAAAACTCGTGCCGGAAAATATCAAATCAACTCCAGATGAACTCAAAGTTTGCACACAAAGTCCCCAATAACATAACGAAGCTATTCCAATTCCCGAAATAGCAATCCGAATCCGATGTCATCAAAGTCAACTTTCGGTCAAACTTATGAACTTTTCCAAACCTTCAAATTTCAATTTTCGCCAATTAGTGCCGAATCCTTCTAAAAATATCCAAATACAAATCCGGGCATACGCCCAAGTCCAAAATTACCATCCGAACCTAAGGGAACTATCAAAACTCCGTTACGGGGTCAGATTCACTAAGGTCAAACTCGGTCAACTCTTCTAACTTAAAGCTTAAATCATGACATTCATTCTTCCAAATCGATTCCGATTAACCTGAAAATCAAAACTGACGATTCGCACAAGTCATAGTACATCATACGGAGCTACTCATTCCCTCAAACTACCGAGCAAAGTGCAAATGCTCAAAACGACTGGTTGGGTCGTCATAGTGACCCTTTGTAAGCTTTCTTATTTAACTTAGCTATTTGAAGAATTGAACAACTTGATAAAGACTGCATAAAGGAATAGCTGGATTAATGGTTTTAATATGGCTCAAAACATGCAAATGGACTAGAAATAACTCACTTACAATATGCAAATGATACTTTAATCTTTTGTGATGATGAAAAACGCCAATTGAGATATATAAGGGCTATTTTGGTCCTTTTTCAGGATTGTACATTAATTGAAGAAAGAATCAGATCTTCCCCATAAATAATGTGATCAGAGTGCAGCAGAAGGCATACATATTGGGTGGGGAAATAGGAAGCATTCCAACTATTTACTTGGGAATTCCCTTAGGAGCAAAGAGCAAATCCAAAGGCATATGTCTGGAGTTATAGAAAGATGTGAGAAAAAATTGTCAAGATGAAAATCTCAGTATCTTTCCCTGCGAGGTAGGTTGATTTTGTAAACTTTGTCTTGGATGCACTCCCTACCTATATGATGTTCCTTTTTTCCCTACCTGTTAGTGTGGAAAAAATGTTAGATGCACTGAGAAGGAATTTTTCATGGCAGGGCAACTAAGAGAATAGAGGCATTCATTTGGTTAAATGGAAAAACTTGGTCATCAAAGAAGGGGGGGTTCAGAATCACAAATTTGAAAAAATAAAAAAATGTTTGTTAATGAAATGGTTGTGGAGATTCACAAGAGAAGAACAAGATTTATGGGGCATTGTGATAAAAATAAAGTATGACAAAGAGGGGTTCTAGATGACTAGAGAAGTGACAACTCCTTATGGTGTTAGTTTATGGGAATCTATTAGGATGTTATGGTTACATCTCAAAGGCAGAGTGAAGTTTCATGTGAAGGATGATAGGAAAATTTTGTTCTCGGAGGATAATTGGTTGGGAAATGGCTGTCTGATGGTGATTGTGAGAATACACGGGAGAAAAATCTATTATTGATGTTAATGTAATACAATGAACCAAATTTATAAGTACACATAATATATAACCTACTCCTATTACCTATAGGATTGATTACATATATATTCTCATAGCTATTCTAATACTCCCCCTCAAGCTGGTGCATACAAACCATATGTGCCAAGCTTGTTACACATATAACTAATACGAGGACCAGTGAGGGACTTGGTGAAAATATCTGCAAGCTGATCATTCGACTTCACAAACTTCGTAGTAATATCTCCTGAGAGTATCTTTTCTCTAATGAAGTGACAGTCAATCTCAATATGTTTAGTTCTCTCATGAAACACCGGATTCGATACAATATGAAGGGCAGCTTGATTATTACACACAAGTTCCATTTGGCTGATCTCACTAAATTTTAACTTCTTGAGCAACTGTTTGATCCAAACTAGCTCAGATGTTGCCATAGCCATTGCTCGATATTCTTCTTTTGCACTAGACCGAGCAACGACATTCTGTTTTTTGCTCTTCCAAGACACCAAATTGCCTCCTGCTAAAACACAATATCAAGATGTAGAACGTCTATCAGAAGTTGTTCCTGCCCAATTAGCATATGAGTATCCCATGATCTGCTCGTGGCCTCGATCCTCAAACAATACTTCTTTGCCTGGAGCTGATTTTATATACCGAAGAATACAGACAACTGCATCCCAATGACTATCACAGGGAGAATCCATAAACTGACATACAATACTCACATGAAAGGAATGTCAGGTCTATTCATTCTGAGGTAATTAAAATTACCAACCAGCTGCCTATATCTTGCAGGATCGCTAAGTGGCTCCCCCTGTCCTGGCAGAAGTTTAGAATTCGGATCCATGGGAGTATCAACAGGTCTACAGTCTGTCACTCCTATCTCCTCAAGAATGTCTAAGGCATACTTCTGTTGTGAGATTACAATACCCGAACTAGACTGAGCGACCTCAATACCCATAAATACTTTAATCTGCCCTGATCCTTAGTCTGAAAGTGCTGAAAGAGACATTGCTTTAACTTAGTAATACCATCCTGATCATTGTCGGTGATAATAATATCATCAACATAAACCACCAGATAAATACAGAGATTTGAAGCAGAATGGCAATAAAACACAGAGTGATCAGTTTCACTAAGAGTCATGCCAAACTCCTGAATAACTATGCTGAACTTACCAAACCAGGCTTGAGAAGACTGCTTTAGACCATAGAGGGACCGGTACAACCAACATACAAGGCCACTAGACTCCCCCCGAGCAAGAAAACCAGGTAGTTGCTCTATATAAACCTCATCCTCAAGGTCACCGTGAAAAAAAGCAGTCTTAATGTCCAACTGATAGAGAGGCCAACGCCGAACAACAGCCATAGAAAGAAAAGGCGGGCTGGTGCTATTTTAGCTACAGGAGAGAAAGTATCACTGTAATCGAGCCTAAATATTTAAGTATGCCCTTTGGCAACAAGACGAGCCTTAAGTCGATCAACATAGCCATCTGGACCAACTTTGACTGCATACACCTAACGACAACCAACAGCCGATTTACTCGAAGGAATAGGAACAAGCTCTCAAGTACCACTCGTATGTAAAGCAGACATCTCATCAATCATAACTTGTCGCCATCCTGGATAAGACAGTGCGTCACCTGTAGACTTAGGGATGGGAACAAAGGACAAAGATGATATAAATGCACAACAGGGTGATGACAGACGATGGTAACTTAAAGCGACATAATGGGGATTAGGATTAAGTGTGGACCATATACCTTTTCATAGTGCAATCGGTTGACTAAGAGGAGACAAGTCGGCAATATTAGCAGGTTAGGTGTAGGACGTGAATCAGGTGGACCTGATGCTGAGCGCGAATGACAATGATAAGTCAGGAGTGGTGGAGCTGCAGATGGTTAAATTGGACTAGGTGGTGGAACTTGAGCTATATATGATGGAGATGCAACTCGCGTTATAGGTAGTGGAGCTGCAACTGGAGCTGTAGGTGGTGGATCTGGAGTTGTAGAGGAAGATGAGTGGGAGATAGCGGCTAGATCTCCAAAAGACAGATCGGGTAGCACCTCAAAAATATCTAAGTGATTACCTAGACCTGTTAAGTATGATTGGGTTTCAAAAGAAGGTAACATCAGCAGAATAAGGTACCGCTGGAGGTCAAGAGAAATGCATCGATACCCCTTTTGCATTCTCGAGTAACCCAGAAATACCCACTTAAGAGCACGAGGAGCTAACTTATCTTTTCCTGGAGTAAGGTTATGAACAAAATATGTGCTCCCAAAGACACGGGGTGGAAGAGAGAACAAAGGTAAGTGGAGAAATAGGACAGAGAATGGAACTTGATTCTGGATAGCTGAAGATGACATATGATTAATAAGATAGCAAGATGTAAAAACTGTATCCCCCCAAAAACGCAACGGAATATGAGATTGTATTAGTAGGGTACGAGCAGTTTTGATAAGATGTCTATTCTTTATTTCAGCTACCTCATTTTGCTGAGATGTGTACGGACAAGATATTTGATGAATAATCCCATCTCTAGGGAATTATCACTACAAAATGTGCGGATAAAAATCCCAAATTCATTTTGAATTTCAGTGTGGAAGGTCTGAAAAATAGCAAACAACTCAGGTCGATTTTTCATCAAAAATATCCAAGTGCACATGGAATAATCATCAATGAAACCGACAAAGTAGCGAAATCCTAAGGTAGAACTAACGCGACTAGGACCCCAAACATCTGAATGGACTAAAGTAGACGATGAGGGAAATGGAAGCGGGTATCTTACCGAGCTGACATGACTCACACTCTAGAGTGGACAAGTGAGATAAACTAGGTACCATTTTCTGAAATTTTGACAAACTGGGATGTCCCAACCGTTTATGTAATAATCTGGTGAATCAGTAACAGGACAAGTTGTTGAAGGAACACAAGATATGAGTCCATGTGATTTTATAAGGATAAGGTAATAAAGTTCATTTGATTTACGTCCAGTACCAATGATCGCCCTGTACTATGTTCCTGTAAAAAAACAAGGTCATCAAGAAATAAAATAGAGCATTTAAGTGATTTGGCTAAGCGACTAATGGCTATGAGGTTAAAAGGACTACGGAGAACATAAAGAACTGAATCTAAAGGTAGGGAAGGAAGTGGACTTGCTTGACCTATTCCAGTTGCCATGGTTTGAGACCCGTTGGCCATTGTGACTGTTGGAAGAGATTGGGAATATGAAATAGTAGTGAAAAGAGATTTATTACCAAAAATATGATCAGATGCACCTGAATCGATGACTCAAGACTCGGAGGTTGAAGATTGGGAGACACAAGTCATGCTACTACCTGTTTGAACAGCGAAAGTTATCTCTGAAGATGTCTGTTTACATGCTTTGTACTGAAGGAACTCAATATAATCCGGTAGAGAAACCATCCAACTATTCAAGTATTTGATCCCATTTTTCTACAATCAATTTCTCAAATTCTTGATTAAAAGTTGTATTATTATCCTTGGAATGCCAAATCAGAACACCTTTTCCTTTTTTTTTTTTGAGAAAACATTGTCCACTCACCGGAAAATAAAAAGATTATCGGAATTTGATGAAACTTGAATGAAAAGACTTGGAATAACCTCTTGAATAATCTGTCCAAAAGAAGTTTCGTTGGAAAAATCACTTTAACCGCCGGAAAGTCAGTGTAGTTGCTGGGTAGGCTCGGAATTACTAGGCGGTCCGACTGTTCAGCAGGAACTTTTTAAAAATCTGGCCAGATAAGGGCTCACGTGCCGGCGCGTGGGTCAGATCTCGCCGGAAAATTTCTTCCTTTTCCGGCGCGTGAGGGCGTGTGGATGTGTGTTTTCTGATGAAGTTGACTTAGGTTTGGTCGCCTGAGCCTGAGGAGTCTTGTGGTGGTGTTTATTTTTGCACAACACCAACGTGAAGTAATTTGCTTACGGACAGCCTTCTAAGTCGCCGGAAAATTGCACGGCGACGAGGTCTTTCTTCCTGAAAGTCACTGGAATGATACACAGCGATAAATTTCTCACTAATGCTCTCACACAATGTGAGAATGCATGGAAGAAAAATCTATTATTGATGTTAATTGTAATACAATGAACCCTATTTATAAAAACACATAATATATAACATACTCCTATTACCTATAGGACTAATTACATATATATTCACATAGCTATTCTAACAGTGATGTTCTCTGATCTATATGGTTTGAGCCTACAACAGGAGGCCACTTTACAGGAGGTTTGGTCCACACACGGATGGAGTCCAACTTTCAGAAGATTACTTTAAATTCGAAAATACCAAGGATAACAGAGTTTTTTAATACTTTAGAACAGAGCAATGGGCTGCATGAGGGAGAAGATACACTTAGATAACAAAGCCATTTTAGTGCAACTACACAGTTAGGTCAGCTCACAAAGATCTAAATAAGGTAGGATCTCAGCTCACATTTATGCCCTGGAAACATCTGGAAAGTGAAGGTGCCATACAAGGTAGCTTGTTTCACCTGGTTAGTAGCAAGAGAAGCTGTTTTGACTCAGGATAATCTCACAAGGAGAGGATTCCAACTCTGTTCAAAATGCTACTTGTGTAGGTAGGAAGCAAAGACAAAACCATTTGTTTTTCATTGTAGAATTACTAGCCAGCTATGGGACTTATTCATTAATCTCAGAGGAATCAGATGGGTAACACCTGGAGGAACTTCTGATATGTTGACATGCTGGAATAAAGGAGGAAATTGTATCATGAACAAAGATAGATGAAAAACAGTCCCAACAAATATTTGGTGGATAATATGGATGGAAAGGAATTCAAGATGTCTTGAAAGTACAGGCAGCCCTTTACTGAAAATCAAGATGAACAGTATATTTCTTTCAGTTTTTGGTGTAAATCTGAATACATAGAGGATCCAGAGGCAATTCTAGATGTGTTAGATTCCTTGTAAGAAGAACAAAGAATTTTGGTTTATGTTTTTTTGTTTTTGTTTTACTCTTTCTCTTCTTATGAACTGACATAACCTTCTCATTTTGGCTTCCAGCACAATCTTTGTGTTGATGATTTTATATATAATGTTACCATTTCAAAAATAAAACTAAAAAGATATCAAAAGAGTATTGCATACCGTAATAACACCTGTTGTATAATGCTAAGAGGGTGTTTGGATGGGCTTGACCAGCTTTTAAGTACTTTTTAACCTTTTGTGGCACTTGACAAAATAGCAAAGTGCTTAAAAAAGTTTAAAAGTGCTTAAAAGGGCCAAAAGCGATAATTTGGCCGACTCCAACTTCTCTATTTTTGCATTAAAAGCTATTTGCTTTGACCAACAAAATTACCTTCTTATCCCTTATAAATTTTCTTAATTCCACAATTACTCTCAATAAAAGATCCTAAAAAGTCGTACTTTTCTTTTCTTCACATTAAAGACAACCACTCCTCTCCTTTCGTCTTCCTCTCCTTCATATTTTCTTTTGCTAGCTGGAACGCACAGCCATCTCTCATCTCAACTCCTGCTGACCCAACTTCTCTATTTTTGTAGTTCATGATTTTTAATTTTACAGAAAAATATCACATATGAAATTTAAGTCTGTAAGAGATTGCTGAACAATCTTCTAAAATAAATTCTTTTTCAAGCTAATGATGGGGATTGAATTAAAATAAAATCAACTCTAACACTTAAAAAGTGCTTTTAATGACTTGTGCTTAAAAGTTACTTTTTTCCAGCTAATCAATCTCTGAAAAAGTGAAATAATATTCCTAACACTTTCTTGAACAAAACCATGTACAAAAACACATAGCCCATTGACTATATCTCTATTATTTACTATATATTATAAGAGAAAGAGTTTCAACATGTGTGCTTAAATATCTATCGATAAAGTTTGAGGACATTTAGGTCATTTCACACCATCTCTATACGTGGCCTTCTTCCGCCTCCAGTACACAAATACTACGTGTTAGCTTTCGAATTTCTCTACATTACCTGCAAAATGAATTTACAAAGCTTCTAGATTTTCTTCAGTCTTCCTCAAATCTTTCAACTTGCAGGTGCATTTCTTACTCTTTTAATATATCTGTTTCTCCTTCTTTTTTGTTTCAATTTATTTCAGCCCACATGCAGTTCTTTTAGATCAATGGTAAGATCACTAAACAATGGAGCTTTACCTCAAATTCATGAAACTAGACAGAATTAGAGACAGATTTTGTCTATACTCAAGAAGATATGGAAATTTTCGAGTTAGGGTTTTGATTTTATTTTTGTAGTGATTACTGTTTGTTTCCTCCTCTTCTGTTGTTTGCTCTGTCTAATTTTCTGACTCATTCCTTCATATTCCTAAATTTCTCAATTTGGATTTCATGTTGTGTGCTTTATTTTGTTCACTTCTGCCAAGTTTTATGTTCTTGTTTTTTTCCTTCTAAATACGCCCTGATGTTGCTAATGAGATTTTTGAGGCATCTGCTTATGCAATGAAATGGAAGGGAGTAGGATATTTTTTACAGTGCAGACTGCCTGTAAAACTAAAATTTCTGAGATATATGAGTGGTTAATGCATAGGGGTGTAACTACATAAGCTGAAGAGGGATGCGAAGAGTAGGAGGAGGAATATAGAGGAATATGTAGTGGTTAATTCCAACAGTTTTACTCATTAAGAAGAATAATTTTAAGGATCATTGGAACTATAATATGACACAGAGCAAGTTAATCTAGATATACTACTAAAAATTCGGTTTTGCTAATCTCATTTAATCCGAGCAACGGATTATTAAGAAATTTTGCTAGCTACGAGCGTTTTAGCGACAGATTAGTGACGACATTCGTAGCTAATTTCAGTTTTTTTTTTTGGTAGTGATAGTGTTGTCCGCCTAGGAGTACCGTTTGGTCCCCAACTTAAAAATAACGGAGGAATTCAGAGGTCCTTAAAATAGTTATCTACTGCAATGTTGCAGGTTTCACGGTTAAACTCTAGCCCTTACTTTCTGCAAGATTCTGCAACCAATAATAGTTTTCTCTTTTTCTCTTTTTTTAAGATAAAAATTTCTACATCATTTTCCAGGAAATTTATCTACACGAATCTCTACTGACCATTTTATTTAATAATAAAATAAAAAATAAAGGATTAAGAACACATTGCAGCTCAAGGACTCAATCTTTATGAATTAAAATAATGCACAGTTCAGAAAAATAAATGTTATAGAAATATGAGATTTAACTTTGTCGTGTGGAATTGACCGTAGATCTTTGATGTATTCAGAATAGCAAGAATCATGCCATAAGCTTAACAAACTAATAAAAAGATACTTGTGGACGACATTTTCATGTGGCTATGTGCAAGGCTGTGTTGCCCTTCGTGTCGCGCTCAATCAATATCGAGTTGTCACTATTCAGTATTTCCTCCTCGACTAAAGAAGTATCTTGACCAATAGTCATATGAAGTGCAGTTAGATGTTTTTTTATCTTTATGGATATTGTATCTTGATCTTGCTCGTTTAGTGCTTTTACAATATGTAAGCAAATACTTGGTGGTCGTATTTAATCATTAATGCAGTCTTTTCTCCTCATCATCACCATTAATATCTTTGGTTCCAAGATATACTCGGCTTAAGTTTAACTTATATACATTGATGGTATAAATGATATTTAGCAAAGACTATAAACAGAAGAAGTAATCCGTTGGTTGCACTATCGCATCGAGAGGATGCATTATTTTCCTTTATTTCTGATTTCTTAGTAGGATGTCTATTACTTTTTCTTTGTTGCAGTAATTTTCGCCTTTCTCCAGTGCAATAGTTACCTATTATTCGTAATTAATACATCAGTTATTAAGCCTAAGCCCAGAGAGTTGCAACCATCTACTATACCAAATGACTGATTGTATAACAAAAGAGATGGATTGAATAATTGCTTTCCAAGATTACCGGCAACAAAATCTGGTAATAGTTGAGTAGTACTTTACCGTAATTCTTTGTTTTTGGTTGATTCTTGAGGTTCTTTGAAGTTGTTGCTTTTGTTGGGTTCTTTCCGTTATGGTCTTGAGTAAACATAACTGTAACCTTGAGTGTTGAGAGAATTATTGGAAGAAAAATGAGAACTTTTACTTTTTAAACAGTTTATTTAAATTGGGACTGTATATTTATGATCTCCGATGTTTTTCCATCAAATGAAAGTGTGTGTTATTAATTCCAACTTAGATCTTAATGTGCTTAAGATATTTTTGGTCAATTAGTTCACAAGAAAAAAGATTCTAGGAGTTCATTCAGATGTGGTTCTTGGCTGAGAAAATTGAGTTTGAATGGCTCTCGAGGTGGCAGACATGAGCCTCTTAATACAATTGCAGGAAATATAATGGTTATGAAATAAGTAGGAGAATCAAAAGAAAGGGTAATGCAACAGAGAAGCTGGTGGAGAGACTTAGGACGGTACATCATCTCTTCCCTTGTATTTTCTTCTATTTTTCTCTTCACTTCTCTATTATTCACTGTGAATTATTTCACTCGCATCTACAGATAGTTTATCTATCTGTGTTCTATTTGAATTTACTGCAAGTTCTCTGAATTTTGGTTGGAGCGTTGGTAATCACAATGTTGGTTGGTAACTGTTAGTTTTCAGTTGTTTTGGATATATTTTGATAGAATTTTTACATACATGTTAGTAACAGTTCCTGATTTGCACACATCTACTATGCCTTTTTGATAAAAATTTTCTTCTGGTACCAACTAATCAGTTCAAAATTGAACACTCGTACCAAAACATATAGTATCAGCTATTTTTATTTCAGAATCTCTGTTAGGAGACTTGTGCTTTTTGCTACTCGAGAGTGTAATTAGCCACTCCTATTGCCTGCTTTACTTAAGAAACTTATTTATAAGTGAACTTGTGTTTCAAATGTGAACATACGTTGTAGTCTACAGTTACTTTTCATTACTTATTTGTTTCAATTATTTTCTGTTTCATATATGCTTTGACTTTTACTAATTATCAAACAAGTACTTTCTGTTGTTGCTTACCTAAAGTTTTGCCATCCTGTATATTTCAGCTTGTGCTTCTACAACAAGCATGTGATTTAGCCTGTGTCTATGTTAATTACTTTTGAGTTAACATTATCATATTTTACCTTAAAGATATGTAACCTTCTATTTATAACATATTTATTTGTTTGCAAATATTTTTGGTCAAGAACTACTAGAAAAAAGACCAGAGAGAAGACCATTGCATCGCATTCAGCTAATATGTAAATAGTTAAGTCATACGTGTTGTAACTACTGTGGCACTTTAAGCATCTCTTAATGTGATGCTCTCATGGATGCAAACAATGTATATTTTGCTCAAAATATATGTAAATATGTATCTATTAGTTAGCATGAAATGTTGTCTATTCCATTCCATACGTCATTAATTTCTACTATATCTGCAATTACATATTACACAAAGTTAAATAAGCACGGGCCTGACTCTCTTAGTATTTATAAGAGACAAAGGTTGGATTAACACTGCTGTATTAGTTGTACTGAAAGCACTCTTAATTATACTACATTTTCTAATTATATATTAAGGCTGTTTGTGAGCTTATTTCATTGGTAACTTAAAACGTGTATCTAATTCTCTTTACCATCAAACTACGTGCAGCCCACTTCATATATATTTTCTAATTCTAAAGACTAATAATACAAAGCAAACAATTGGAGTCTCTCCTGGGATAGCAACCACTCTCGGTTTGAGTCAGTTTCTTGCTCTCTTCTGTGATTTTCGAAGTGTGCTTCTCTTCCGTGAGTTTCTCAACCTTCCTTCTATTTTTTACTCTTTCAGTATTGATCACTATGGTATTTCTAATGATGATGGTAAAATCTCATTTTCTCCTTTATTATTTCAATGTCAGATCTCTCTAATTTCTCTATGATGGTTGTGATGAGTCTGCTCTATATAAATTTTTGGGTTTGCATAGATGATTTTGTTTATGAAGCTAAGACTTTGATCTCTGAAAATTAAGTTTTTATATTTTCTTTATTTATTTCACATTCTTTGTAATCACAATTTGTTGGATATCGTTTGCTTCTTGCTCTTTGGTGGGTATATGTTAGATTTTCTTCCTGGGTTGTTTATTGTTGGATTTTCAACTTGCATGTTCATATTTTGGTTTGCTTTGCATGTTTGAAAAATGATACCTGGGTGCATGATTTGAAATATTAGATGGATACAAATTTATTTTTCTTAAAATGAAATTTAACCTCAAAAGTAACTAATGTTACAAGAACTCTACAAGATTAATTCTAATTAGTGAATAAAGCTCAAGTCAATTTTTTACTCATTTACAAGCGCTAAATTCCTGCTCGCAAAAGGGTATAGTACTAACCTCCCTTACTATTTAATCTTAATTGGTTATTTTATTCCGCCTTTTTCTTTTTGTCACTTATTTTTTTTCCACTTTCCGTCTCTGTTGGCTGCTTCTCGCAACTATTCTTTTTTATTTTGTGCAGAATTTTGGATTTTGATAGATTTCGCCTTTAAACTGTTTTTTTTGAAGAGTCTTAGGACTTTCTAGGTACTCACTAATATCTATTTTTGCACTATGCTCGATTTCATTTTCTTTTCTTTATTGGAGTTTACATGCTTTTTCCAGGTGCTGCAAAATCTCCCTATGTTGTGTTTTTGGAATGGAAAAGATTGACTACTAAGGTTGGGAGCATAGCTCCAACACATGCTGTACTGAAGATACAACAATATATGTATTTTTTGGTGTATGGTGTATATAATATTTGAATGTGGATGGTTCCACTAGACTGTGTAGTTATGGTATACAAAAGGATGCTCTTAAGCCCATATACTCTTGTGCTAAGTGTACTGTCATGGGCGGCTTTCCAGCCATACTCCATGACCCCTTGGACGCGCCCCGTGGCGTCCTGGCAAGCCTCCCAACGCCTAGCGCCACGGTCGGTCCCGTGGTCTTGGCAGCTCCAAGACACAAGCGCGCAAGCGTCTCTGTTGCCCCACTGACAGCCAGCGCCAGTGCCCAGCCACAGGCAGATGCCCACAGCGCCGCGCACGCAGATAATGCCGCGCGCGGACCCTTAGCCGAATGATAAAGAATGATAAAGTTGCTGCTGAAGGACTTGTTTCTACTTTGTAGAAGACTAAGTCCTTTTCTTTGTAAATATAAGAATAGATTTACTTTATTTTCTTTTAATATGCACTTACAACTTTCTTAGGACAACTCATGTAATTTTGATTTATTTCTTTTAAGCATTATTAGGGGGAACAAGTATTCAAAACTCTCTCTAGCAAGCAAGCATATTTCCGTACTGGTGTCTCTCCCCTTCGATACCGTGTAGCTTTTGTAATAGCCTTTCATTTAAACAAGCAAGCTCTTTTCTCAATTTTCTCTATAGCTTTCAATTCTCTCGTTGCTCACGATATTGATTTTCCCATACGGCACTGACAATCTAGTCTAGCGTACAGAGGGGACCTTAGTTGGCGGACAGCAACCGGACTGACATCGATTGCTTAGCCTTACGTTGCCCTTCCAAAGAACCTCAGGAAGGCGCCGCGTAACAGTTGGTATCAGAGCCTAGGCTCGACATCGGACGAGGGAACGCATTGCCATTACACCGTTTCTGACCATGGTGAATTACGGGGATTGGATCATTGTACTCGAACAGGGTTGACGCATTACGGCCTATTGTGGAAACTGTGCCTGACCTACAGACCAGCCTACTGCAAAGGTTGGATGACCTGGATCACAGGATGCACCAGGCCGAAGTTGACATTGAAAATGTTAGCCGCGACTCGGAAGGAGACCGGCAAACGGCAACCACAGAGGTAGCCGAAATTTTTGGGAAATTTGAGGGCCTCCAGCAGGAGCTTGCCGAAGATTTAGCTCATAGGGCACAAGAGGCAGACAGGATGACTGCCATGCAACAAACTATAGACAACTTGACAGGCCAGCTCAATGTTGTCAATGCTGCTTTACAGGGCCTGCTTTGAGGAAGCGGGAACCAAACTGGGGGTGCTATGAACTTCGCTCCCGCGACACAGAAACTGAAAATTCCTGAGCCTAAGCCATATAGTGGGGCTCGGAATGCCAAAGAAGTGGAGAATTTCATCTTTGACATCGAGCAGTATTTCGATGCCGTGGGAGGCCTAGAAGAAGCTAAGAAGGTGGCAACTGCTGCCATGTATCTTCAAGGTGATGCTAAACTCTGGTGGCGGGTGAAATACGAAGCCATCAGGGCTGGTGAGGATACTCTCGATACATGGGCGGAACTAAAGGCTGCCATACGCTTACAGTTCTTTCTAGAAAATGTTGAGTATAATGCAAGGAGGAAACTACGGGAGCTCCGCCAGACCAAGTCAGTGCGGGACTATGTGCGAGAATTCTCTGCACTCATGCTGAGCATACGTGACATTGGGGGACAAGGACAAATTCTTCACCTTCCTGGAAGGGTTGAAACCTTATGCTCGTATGGAAATCCAAAGACAAAGGATAGACACATTACCCAAGGCGATCCAAGCTGCAGAATGCCTTGGGGACTATCAAGTGGAAGCTCGAAAGGATAGGCCTCAACAGCCTGTTAAAGGAGGATATAAAGGGGGTCATTCAAGTACTAGTGGCCCAAGCAGAAGTGGAGGAGATCGGAGTGCAAACAAATCTAGGGCTCCCTTCTCAGGCAGTACCAGCACTGCATCTACCAACAATGATCGGGGGAGAAAACCCCCTTCAGGGTGTCATCATTGTGGCGGACCACATTGGAATAACGAGTGCCCACATGCACAGATGAATGCTCATCAAGTTGTTGATGATGGGACAGATGATGAATCTGATGACGCAGATCAGACTGAGCTGGTAGGTGCCTTCAATGCAATCGTTGGCTCTTTTTCTGACACATTGGCGGAGACCAGTGCTGGTATCCGTAAGAAGAAGGACCCCTGTCCAATCAACAAGAAAAGGAAAAAGAAGGCGAACGAGAAGACCCCTCCTAAGCAGGAGCGGACCTTAATGTTTGTCGAAGTGAAGGTAAATGAAAAACCTATTCGAGCAATGATAGACACGGGTGCAACCCACAACTATTTAGCCTCGACTCAGGTGGAACGCCTTGGCCTAGTCGTAGGAAAGGGTAGAGGTCGTGTCAGGGCTATAAACTCACCTCCTCAACCATTTGGGGGAATAGCCAGAGATGTGCCAGTGAAACTTGGCCCTTATGAAGGAAAAATCAACCTGCGGGTGGTGATCATAGACGACTTCGAGTTGATAGTGGGGTTGGAATTCCCGAGGCAAACCAACACCATGCCTGTGCCATATGCAGACATGCTACTGATGATGAGGACAAACGGGGCCAAGCCCTGCTACATCCCGTGCATGCCCATGAAGATGGCCGTGGAAAACATCTCGGCCTTTCAGTTGAAGAAGGGGGTCAAAAGACATGAACCTACATTCAGAGCTACTCTATGCATCGAAGATATAGAACGCTCCTCGGGTCCTCTTCCTGCACCCGTGAAAGAGTTGTTACTGGAATTTGAAGATGTCATGCCACAAGACATGCCAAAGCGTCTTCCGCCGAGGCGTACTATGGACCATGAAATTGAGTTGGTGCCGGGCGCGAAGCCACCTGCCCGGGCGCCATACAGAATGTCACAATCCGAACTCACCGAGCTTCGGAGACAATTAACGGAAATGCTAGACACAGGGATCATCGTACCCTCCATGTCCCCATACGGGTCCCCTGTGCTATTTCAAAAGAAACATGATGGGAGTTTACGGCTATGTGTAGATTACCGGGCCGTAGACAAAATCACTGTGAAGAACAAGTACCCTATCCCACTTATGGCCGACTTGTTCGACAGATTGGGTAGTGCGGCAGTGTTCACCAAGATAGACCTGAAGACTGGTTATTGGCAAGTGCGAATCGCAGAGGGCGACGAGCACAAGACGACGTGCGTGACGATGTATGGGTCATATGACTTCCTGGTGATGTCATTCGGCTTGACTAATGCACCAGTCACATTTTGCACCCTGATGAACCAAGTCTTTCGGGAATATGTTGATGAATTCGTGGTGGTCTACTTGGACGACATTAAAAATGTATAGCCAGACATTGGAGGAACATCTAGAGCATTTGCGGAAGGTCTTATCGCGATTGCGGGAGCATGAATTATATATGAAGCTGTCCAAATGCTCATTTGCTCAAAAACAGATCGACTTCCTCGGGCATGTCATTGAGGAAGGGCGGATCAAGATGGACCAACAAAAGATTCAGGCTATCAAAGATTGACCGCCGCCTAAGGACGTCCGCGCCTTGAGGGCGTTCCTTGGCCTATGCAACTTCTATCGCCGTTTTGTGAAGAACTACTCTCTCATTGCAGTACCGCTAACAGAACTCCTCAAGAAGGTCACACCTTGGGATTGGGGATCCAGGTGAGCAGAGGCCTTCAACTCCTTGAAAGTGGCTATGTCTAGTAGCCCCGTATTGGCCCTCCCTGATTTGGCCAAGCCATTTGAGGTACAGACGGATGCCTCCGATTATGCACTTGGTGGAGTCTTGCTGTAGCATGGGCATCCTGTAGCATATGAGAGCCAGAAGCTGAAGGATGTAGAGCGGCGCTATGCCGCCGACGAGAAGGAATTGTTGGCTGTAGTCCATTGCCTACGCCTTTGGAGGCATTATCTGCTGGGAATCCCGTTCGTGGTCAAGACAGATAATACAGCTGTTAGCCACTTCCTGACCCAGCCGAAGCTGAATGGTCGACAGGCCAGGTGGCAGGAGCTTTTAGCGGAATTTCACTTCAACTTGGAGTACCGCAGTGGGAAGACTAACCAAGTTGCTAATGCACTCAGTTGGAGAGTGGATCTAGCATCTGTGTGCCTGCTAGACACCCTTAGGGGGAGTGAAGTAGCCACCAACATCAAAGACCAGATACTGGGTCTCCTTATCAAGGATCCTGCTGCACAGTATTTGGTTACTTTGGTAAAACAAGGCAAGACTCGCCAGTTCTACACAGAAGATAGTATCCTGAAAGTGAAAGGAAACCGACTTTATGTTCCCAAAGGAGGAGATCTACGAAGGACTCTTCTAGCGGAATGCCACGACACTTTGTGGGCCGGTCATCCTGGTGAAGAACGCACCATGGCGTTACTTCGCCGTGCATATTATTGGCCTCAAATGGCCGACGACGACGCTCAGTACGTGAAAACTTGTCTAGTACGCCAAAAGGACAAGTCGGATTGTCCGACACAAGTAGGACTCTTGGAACCACTGGCTGTCCCAACGAGACCTTGGGAAAGCGTTTTTCTGGATTTCATCACCGGCTTGCCAAAGGTCGGGGATCTCACAACTATCTTGGTTGTAGTGGATCGGTTTTCCAAGTATGCTACCTTTATAGCAGCCACACAGTATATATCAGCAGAAGATACAGCTCGACTCTTCTTCTCTCATGTCATCAAATATTGGGGTCTGCCCAAAGATATCGTTAGTGATCGCGACTCGCGCTTCACTAGCAACTTCTGGACTCAACTCTTCAAGTGCCTTGGGTCAAAACTAAGCCACAGTTCAAGCTTTCATTCGCAATCTGATGGCTAGACGGAGCGGTTCAACGGCATGCTGGAGGAATATCTCCGCCACTTTGTAACTGGTTCGCAGAAGAATTGGGTGAAGCTTTTGGATGTTGCTCAACTGTGTTTCAATTCAAAAAAGAGCTCTAGTACCAACAAGAGCGCTTTTGAAATTGTTACCGGACAGCAACTGCTACTCTCACACACTGTGAATTCTCCAAACATGGCAAAGTCTCCTCGAGCTGCTAGCTTCTCAAGAGAATGGAAGCGAAATTTGGAGATAGTGCAGAGCTATCTTGTCAAAGCCCAAAAGCGGATGAAGAGGCATGCAGATCAAAATCGTCGTTTTGTTGAATATCAGGTAGGAGACAAAGTGATGGTCAAGATCCCAAAGCGGTACTTATTTGCGGGAGTCCATGACCCTCGCCTGTTGCAAAAATATATTGGACCCTTGACCATTGAAAGGTGCATTGGAAAAGTTGCATACCGGGTGGATACCCTAGCTTGGTGGAAAATTCATCCTGTCTTCCATGTCAGTCTCCTGAAACCTTTTCGGGAAGATACGGAGGATCCTTCACGGAGCCAACTTACAATCCCCAGTATTCGAGTCCCTAATTCAGCTGGGGAAAGGTGTGCTGAAGCTATTCTTGATGATAGAGTGATTCATGCCTCCAGGAAAGATCACCAAGAGTTCTTGGTGAAATGGCAGGGACGTGATGCAGAGGAGAATACTTGGGAGAGGGGGACAAACATCAAAGCCTTCAAGAGCCTAATTGATGATTACCTTGCAAGTAAGACGCCGAGGACGTCGCCAATTCAGGTGGGGGAGAATGTCATGGGTGGCTTTCCAGCCATGCCCCATAACCCCTTGGACACGCCCCGTGGCGTCCTAGCAAGCCTCCCAACGCCTAGCGCCACGGTCGGCCCCGTGGTCTTGGCAGCTCCAAGTGACAAGCACGCAAGCGCCTCTGTCGCCCTACTGACAGCTAGCGCCAGTGCCCAGCCACAGGCAGATGCCCACAACGCTGTGCACGTAGACAACGTCGCGCGCGGACCCTGAGCCGAATGACAAAGTTGTTGCTGACGGACTTGTTTCTACTTTGTAGAAGACTAAGTCCTTTTCTTTGTAAATATAGAATAGATTTACTTTATTTTCTTTTAGTATGTACTTACAGCTTTCTTAGGACAACTCATGTAACTTTGGTTTATTTATTTTAAGCATTATTAGGGGGGAACAAGCATTCAAAACTCTCTTTAGCAAGCAAGCATTTTTTCGTACTAGTGTCTCTCCCCCTCGACACCGCGTAGCTTTTGTAATAGCCTTTCATTTATACAAGCAAGTTCTTTTCTCAATTTTTTCTACTGCTCTCAATTCTCTCGTTGCTCACGATAATGGTTTTCCCGTACGGCACTGACAATCTAGTCTAGCGTACGGAGGGAACCTCAGTTGGCGGACAGCAATCGGACTGACATTGATTGCTTAGCCTTACGTTGCCCTCCCAAAGAGCCTCAGGAAGGCGCCGCATAACAATACTTATGGTATATTAAAGGATGGTGTTACGCACATATTGCAGTGCTACTGTGCTAAATTATTCTAGAATTATCTGCATGTCGTGCCCTCTACTTTTGTTGTGATCTTCATTGTGCTGATTGCTTTTCCATATTTAGGTTTTGAAGAACATGAAGGTGATTGGTTAAAGAGTTATTGTTGAGTTAGATACCAGCAAATAAAAAGAAAAGTTGTAATGAAGAGTAAACTCTGGTTATAACGCGCAGTATTGTTATGCGTGTGTGAAATTTATATACTCTATATTTCATCACAAAAGCCATTCCCATTCGAGCTTCACTTTCTAGTATATATACACACACTATATATATTATTTTATTACTACAAGAAATGGTAGCTGATAGGACGAACAAGGTCATATCTGACAATATTACTTTTTGCCCTTAGGATGTATCATATAACAATAGTCGATGATAAGTAAGAAATACATAGATGAGGGATCTCCAAACTATCTTCGATAGTAGATGATGACATAATCAAATTAACATGCCATAACTGTAAGTATAACAGAAAGGGTGTGTTCTTATTGAAATCACTCATAGATCTCCTCTTAATATCAAATAATTCATTCTTTGCAGCAAGAATGTCATTTGTCAAATACACTATGAAAATAGAGGATTATAAAGATTTGTTATTCTAAGGGAAAAATCAAAGAATAAAACCGACAAAAATAATGCCTTTTGCTTCTATTAAGCTTATCAAACTGACATCGATAACTACACAATATGGAGGAGAAGAAATGAAGGGCACAACAGAAGCACACATAATCTTACTTTTGAAGTTGGAGTTGGGCTTTTTGTATACTCTCTGCATCTCAAATTATCTATCGCGGTTTTTAAAACTAGTTGTTTTAATTATTTGTTATTTTAAAGAAGTTCAAGACAAATTTAATTTTTTTTCTTTTTACCCTAAATAGTAATTGTTCTTGAAACTACAAATACCTCGATTATAGGTTAATATTATGATCGTTCAAATATCAATATATAAAATATAAATAAGGATAAAATAGTTAAAATATTTTTTAATTATTATTTTTTTAAGGAGCGTTACGATAGATAATTTGAGACTTAAGGAGTATAAAATATGTGATTTTTTTTTTTGAATACGCAAACTTAGAAAGTTGAACAAAAAAGTCCTTTCAAGAACCCAAAAAACGAGCGTATTAATATTAGTGACTAGGTTTAACTAGCTCTTTGGGTTCATCACTCTTAATTCATTCCCTCTCAAGTTTCGATAACTACTTCAGAACGTTTTAGGTCGCTAGAATAGAATGATCATTCACATTCTCAGTTTAAAACTATCAATTACCGGAAAAATAATTGTCTTTTCTCCTATGGCGAAACATCATTTCAACTTTTTGACTACCAGTTCAAATGAAGCTCCAATATTACCTTAAAAAATGTGTTGATCATACTATTAATTAATCAATTGGGGGTGGAAGGAGTACTAGTTTTAATAATAGCAACAACCCCAATCTGAATTTATTCATCTAGGTCGTTTGAACTAACTATGTCGATCTAACTGTATAATAAAAATATCGAAAAACCATAGGCAGGTAAAAGATGCTTCCAAGTTCAAGGGACAATCTGTTGACTATTCGGAGAACTTGTGGGTAACTAAACCTGGAACAATAAACTTAAGTAAAATTCCAATTGGCAAAAACATTATACAAAAGATATTTGACATAGATGTTAATAAAGGTTCAATTTTCTTTCAATAATTCACGGGCCTTGAGAGATTCTAGCCTTTGAATCTCACGTTGTAAGCGGTCTATCTTCTTGTCGTAGTCGCTCCTTATCTTCTTCACCTCAGCTCTATATTCTAGGAGTAGTATCGAGAGGAGCTGACCCAGGTGTGGCCCAATAGAGTAGGCTGCATAAAATCAAACCTTGATGATTAAGAAGCTTTAAATATATTCGATAAGATTCAAATAAACGTGAAAGTTTTACAAAAAAGTGAGGAGGAATAAAAAAAATGTGTACTTCCAATTATCCACAACCCGCCTGGACAATATTTGTAGGAGCTTAAAAAACAAATTTTTAAAGTTGAAATTGAAAAAAGAGTATTTGAAGGTTAAAGTTGTATTTGGATACGCAAAGACAAGAGTTTTAGTTTACTCAAATCAGTTTTTCAACTTTAAAATCTCTATTCAAGTTAAAATTCAAACTTGGGTTGATAAAGTCGGCACTGACCTGAACTAGTGCAGCTTCCTTGTTATACATCTCTGATCGCACCTTCTTCTCTAGCTTCCGCCTCTTGTAAATTAGGAGCAGGTAGTTTTCTCCATCAGGCGATTTCATCCATTCAGAAATCTTAAGAATATCTACATAACCGAATCCAAGATTCTAAGTTGTTTTGCATAATTTCACATAACTCTAGAAATAGGATCTTTGAGCTTTAATTAAGATATATATCTATAAATAACTGTCCTTAAAAATAGAATTAAATTAGCACCTGAAAAAGTTGGAATATATTACATATCAGATTAAAATACACACTATAGTTATATAAAATTATTCATAAAGTCAGTTCTATAAAGTTAATCCACGTTATAAATTTCTAAGTAAACATAATTTGAGCCAAAAAGTAATGAGTTCAAACAAATCGATTGGGCTTAACTTCCATCCGGCATGTTCTGCAGGCATAGAGAGATCATATACAACGGCTCGGGCAGCGGCCAGAGCGGTCTCCTTCAGCACTATGGGATCTGAAGAAATGCTCAAGAACACCCGCGTCCGACGAATGTAGCGTTTAACTGTCAGTCCCAAGGTGTTCACAGTCACAGCAATGGGTGTGAATTCGGTCGTGTCGATCATGTTCAGAAGTTGGAGGGGCTTGACAGCTTCTCGTAACTGAGCTGCTACAACTTCAGTCTCCGATTTCAGCCTCTTGCCAACGGGCTGCTTGTCCTGAGGGATGATTCTTGAAGCCTTACGACCCATTTTTGAACCAACAAATTAAGAAAGAACAAAGAGGTAAGATCAAAGGGGAGGATGGAGTCGTATTCTAGGGGACACTGATAAGGAATCGTCCTATAATTATAATATATGGCTGAATTGAATAACACTGAATTTAACTCCCGAGACTTTATAATTCACCTCCATGGTCACTGAAATGTGACGAACCCATCTCATTCAAAAGCCAAAGTAATAGGTATGTGCCTAAGAAAAATTTCTTTAGTTTGATAACCAATTTTGATGAATTTTTTTGGTTTGATTGCCAACTTTGTTGTCAACATTGAAGAAAAAGAAGGAAAAGTATGCAGATTGTCAAATATAGTAGGCTTTAGAGA
Source organism: Nicotiana obtusifolia (assembly GCA_002018475.1). Taxonomy (NCBI): domain Eukaryota; kingdom Viridiplantae; phylum Streptophyta; class Magnoliopsida; order Solanales; family Solanaceae; genus Nicotiana; species Nicotiana obtusifolia. The sequence goes on from MCJB01048028.1 coordinate 94,908, forward strand.
GTGAGGCTTCGGTTATAAAAGAAGAGCTTCAGATCTCATTTCTACACACCAACAAAGAGAGAAAGAAAGAGTGAGGTTTCACAGACAAGGTATAAGAAAATAGTCTGTGAGAAAAATAGAGAGTGAACGATATTGTAGTGAGGTGGGTGTTGCTCCCTTACGCACACGCAAGTATACGTGATCGACAAGTAATATAGGACAATGAGTCCGGATTATCGTACCCAAGGGACTTAAGTTACTACTTTATAACAACTGATATCGTTATTTAATCAAGCAAAGATCAAGTTTAGTATATAGTTTATTCTAAATTGTAATTCTAATTTAAATCTAGAAATTGCAAAGAACAAATATGTAATTGTAATCAATAAAATAAAGATTCCAAGGTTGTGATTTTATGCCCAATCCTATTGCGTTCTAATTGACTTATCGTTCATGTAGTTAATGTAAGATTGCTAATTAATCGATAATGATACTCATAGCCTTCTTCCGAAGTACTATTCGCCTATTCCTAACAAGATTAATGCCTATATTCCTATGGAATTAATCTAGCAAGAATGCATGAAGAACACGATTATATAATTAAGCATGGTGATTAAGTATATTCCTATCCTAACCACGAATCCGCTCTTTTGAATAAAGTTAAGAACATGCTCTCTTCAATTCTTATTCTAATCTAAACTTAGTTTTCCCAAACATAGCCTAGATAATTGATAGAACTTAATTGATGGCCAAGGCAATTAAGCAATTTAGCATAGAATTGAAGAAACAATCTTATCCACATTAACTATTAAAACGAATTCCTCAAGTTAGAAACAAAATATTCATGGCTAATCACAACCCCAGAACAAGGGGTGATTAGCCACTCATGTTCAACAAAATCAAATAACTAAATAAGAAAAACTAAAATAGAGATACTAGTTTGGATTGATGAACTGAGAATTTGTTGATGTTGTTGATGTTCCTAGGCCTCTTTTTGCTCCAAAATCATGTTCTTCCTCTTCACAATGGGTTTAGGGATGTTTATATAGGAGTTGGGAAGGTTTTGGGTCGGTTTAGGGGTCTTCTAGACGAAGTAGGACACTTTTTC
>MCJB01048029.1:0-14389 GCA_002018475.1 Nicotiana obtusifolia
CTTGACAATTGCCTGAGTCATATTGGCCAGATTAGGCCTTGCAGCTTCTATCACCGCCCTTTCTGCGTTTCCTGCCATCTCGATAGGCTGCGGTTGCATAACTATGTCCAGCTCTGGGTTAGTTCTGGTCCTGGCGTCTATTTCCCTCCTTAATCCGTGTAAGGTACGTTCAATCTCTGGATCAAAGGGAAGCAGGTTGTTTGCACTTCTACTTCTCCGCATTCAACAGAAAAGCCTGTGTCAAAGCAAACAACGTCACCCGATTAACAAAACTTGAATGAATAACAAATAAAAGCTGTAATTGGTAAAGTAGTAGAATTTTTAAGTCCCCGGCAACGGCGCCAAAAACTTGTTGCTCCCTTACGCACACGCAAGTATACGTGATCGACAAGTAATATAGGACAATGAGTCCGGATTATCGTACCCAAGGGACTTAAGTTAACTACTTTATAACAACTAATATCGTTACTTAATCAAGCAAAGATCAAGTTTAGTATATAGTTTATTCTAAATTGTAATTCTAATTTAAATCTAGGAATTGCAAAGAACAATTATGTATTTTGTAATCAATAAAACAAAGATTCCAGGGTTGTGATTTACTTCCAATCCTATTGCGTTTTCTAATTGACTTATCGTTCATATAGTTAATGTAAGATTGCTAATTAATCGGTAATGATACTCATAGCCTTCTTCCGAAGTACTATTCGCCTATTCCTAACAAGATTAATGCCTATATTCCTACGGAATTAATCTAGCAAGAATGCATGAAGAACACAATTATCTAATTAAGCATGGTGATTAAGTATATTCCTATCCTAACCACGAATCCGCTCTTTTTACAAAGTTAAGAACATGCTTTCTTCAACTCTTATTCTAATCTAAACTTAGTTTTCTCAAACATGGCATAGATAATTGATAGAACTTAATTGGTGGCCAAAACAATTAAGCAATTTTAGTATAGAATTGAAGAAACAATCTTATCCACATTAACTATTAAAACGAAATCATCAAGTTAGAAACACAATATTCATGGCTAATCACAACCCTCAGAACAAGGGGTGATTAGCCACTCATGTTCAGCAAAACCAAATAACTAAGTATGAAAAACTAAAATAAAGATACTAGATTGAATTGATGAACTGAGAAAGTGTTGTGTTGTTGATGTTCCTAGGCCTCCTTTTGCTCCAAAATCACGTTCTTCTGCTCTTAGATAGGTTTAGGGGTGTTTATATAGGAGTTAGGAAGGGTTGGGGTCGACTTGGGGGTCTTCTAGGCGAAGTAGAAAACAAATCCCGAAATCAGTCCCCTGGCCAGCGCCCAGCGCCCCCCAGGGGACTGAAGGCAGTAACATTTTGCAGCTCTCTGTTTCCAGTGCCACAGGCAGCGCTGGGCGCTGGCCTGTGGGCTGCCTTCCTCCTTTGTCCGTTTCTTCTTGCTTTTAGCTCGTTTCTTCCCCGGTTTCATCCCCGATTGCTTTTAACTCATTCCTACACATAAAAACATATTATATTAACATAAATCAATGTGATTAACATCCAAATCCACACAAACAAGAGATAAATATGGGATAATTTACACATTATTTAATACCTTTTCTACCAATTATCATCGACCCCGGTATCTCCGCTAATATTATTCGGTCATGGGTCGTCGAGCAGCTTGGTTTGACAAACCAGATCACCCCCGATGTTCGGATCCTCAATGGTTTCAACATGGCATGTGAAACAACCAAAGGGGAAATAACACTGATGGTGAACACCGCCGGTACTGTTCGGGCAACGAAGTTTTGTGTGATCGAGGGCGACATGAGATACAATGCCCTGCTCGGAAGGCCTTGGATTCATGACATCGGAGCTGTACCTTCAACATTACATCAGATGTTGAAATTCCCATTGGCTTATGGGGTCGTAACCGTTTACGGAGAACAACATGCTGCGAGGGAAATGTTTGTAGTAGAAGAGACAGTGCCAAAACCGACCGCTCCTTCCCAGAAGACCCAATAGCAATCACAGACACCACCTTCAACGAACGAGGGTGAGCAGGATCAACTCGAAGTTGACAGTTACGGGATTCCCCGGTCATTTGTCGGTCCCGACGAGTCCGATGCTACCAAATCGACGGTCGAAGAGCTCGAACAGATTTCACTCCGAAGCGACTTGCCCGATTGAAAGGTATACCTGGGCTCGGGCTTTTAAGCCCGAGCTCAGGACCAAACTAATTAAATTTCTTTCAGCTAACGAAGATCCTTTTGCTTGGTCCCACCTTGACATAACAGGGATACCGCCAAAAATTACAACTCACAAGCTGAGCATTGACCAAAAATTCCGATGGGTCAAGCAAAAGAAGAGGCCTCAGTCCGAAATCAAGCAAGCATTCATCAAGGGCGAGGTAACTAAACTTTTGAATATAGGGTCCATTCGGGAAGTTAAGTACCCGGAATGGCTAGCAAATGTGGTTGTAGTTCCTAAGAAGGGAAATAAGCTTAGGATGTACATAGATTATAAAGATCTAAATAAGGCTTGCCCCAAAGACTCCTTTCCCTTGCCCAACATCGATCGTATGATCGATGCTACCGCTGGCCACGAGACTCTTAGTTTTCTCGATGCCTACTTTGGTTACAATCGGATACAAATGGATAAGGATGATCAAGAAAAGACATCCTACATCACTAAATATGACACTTCTTGCTATAATGTGATGCCTTTCGGGCTGAAAAACGTGGGGGCTACCTACCGACGCCTAGTAAATAAGATGTTCGAAAAACAACTAGGAGTAACAATGAAAGTTTATATTGATGACATATTAGTTAAGTCCCTGCGAGCAGAGGACCATTTGAGTCATTTGCAGGAAACATTCGACGTCCTAAAAAAGTATAACATGAAGTTAAACCCAGAGAAGTGTGCATTCGGAGTAGGTTCGGGAAAATTCCTTGGCTTTATGGTCTCGAACCGGGGAATAGAAATCAACCCCGAAAAGATCCAAGCCATCGAATACATAACGATCGTAGACAATGTGAAAGCTGTGCAGAAGCTAACAGGTTGGATAGCAGCCCTAGGCCGATTTATATCGAGGTCATCCGACAGGAGTTATAAGTTCTTCAACTTGCTGAAGAAGAAGAACGAATTATCATGGGGACCGGAATGCCAACATGCGTTAGAAGAGCTTAAAAGGTACCTCTCTAGCCCACCTTTGCTGCACACGCCAAAAGCGGGTGAGAAATTATACCTTTACCTTGCTGTTTCGAAAATAGCGGTGAGCGGGGTCCTGGTCCGAGAAGAACAAGGTACGCAATTCCCCATTTACTACATCAGTAGAACACTAGGTGAGGCCGAAACTAGGTACCCACATTTGGAAAAATTAGCACTCGCGTTATTAAGTGCCTCTAGGAAGTTGAAACCCTACTTCCAGTGTCACCCCATATGTGTAGTAACAACTTATCCACTTAGGAACATTATGCACAAACCTGAGCTATCAGGTCGATTGGCCAAGTGGGCCATCGAAATAAGCGGATATGATATTGAATATCGGCCTTGAACCTCGAACAAGTATCAAGTACTAGCAGATTTTGTCGTCGACTTCACGCCGTCACTTATCCCCGAGGTCGAGAAAGAGCTGATGACCAAATCGGGGACTCCTTCGAGAGTGTGGACCTTGTTCACAGACGGCGCCTCTAACTCGAAAGGATCGGGGCTTGGTATCGTACTCAAACCCCCAACAGGGAATACGATTCGACAGTCTATTAAGACTATAAAATTGACTAACAATGAAGTAGAATATGAGGCTATGATTGCAGGTTTAGAGTTGGCCAAAAACCTGGGAGCAGAAGTGATCGAGGCCATATGTGATTCCCTCCTCGTAGTCACCCAAGTAAATAGGACATTCGAGGTCAGAGAGGGGCGTATGCAAAGGTATGTGGACAAGCTTCAGGTCACGCTACACAGGTTTAAAGAACGGACCCTACAGCACATACCGCGGGAACAAAATAGTGAGGCCGACGCCCTCGCCAATTTAGGATCATCGGTCGAGGATGAAGAAATTGATTCTGAAAAGGTCGTGCAATTATTGAGGTCGGTGGTGGAAGAAGGCCATGCCGAAATCAACTCAACAAGCTTGACCTGGGATTGGAGAAACAAATACGTGGAATATCTTAGTTCAGGTAAATTGCCATCGGATCCCAAAGAGTCAAAGGCCTTACGCACAAAGGCAGCCCGATTTTGCTTGGTCGACGACGGAACCTTATACAGAAGAACATTCGGAGGTCCTCTCGCCATATATCTTGGACCCGGTGACACCAAATACATCTTAAGGGAGATACACGAAGGAACATGCGGCAATCACTCCGGCTCCGAATCCTTGGTTCAAAAAATAATTCGGGCCGGTTACTATTGGATTAACATGGAAAGAGATACGAAGGAGTTTGTACGCGAGTGCAGCAAATGCCAAAGGCACGCACCGATGATTCACCAGCCCGGAAAGACACTGCATTCGGTCCTATCGCCATGGCCGTTCATGAAGTGGGGAATGGACATCGTCGGCCCTCTACGAGCACTAGGTAAAGGTCAATTTATTCTTTTTATGACTGATTATTTTTCCAAGTGGGTGGAAGCACAGGCTTACGAAAAGGTCAGGGAAAAGGAAGAAATTGATTTCACATGGGACCATATTATCTGCCGGTTCGGGATGCCCTCGGAGGTCGTATGCGATAATGCCAAACAGTTCATTGGCAGCAAAATAACAAAGTTCTTCGAAGACAACCGAGAAAACCATCACCGGGGCCACCCCATTCTCCCTAGTCTACGGTACTGAAGCACTGATACCAGTCGAGGTAGGCGAACCAAGCGTTAGGTTCCGATACACAACCGAAAAATCAAATCGGGAGGCTATGAACATCAGCCTGGAACTTTTGGATAAAAGGAGGGAAGCTGCTCTGGTTCGGATGGCGGCACAGAAACAAAAAATCGAGAGATATTACAGTCGGAGAGCCCATCTCCGATACTTCAACAATGGGGACTTGGTACTCAGAAGGATTACACCCAACGCTCGAGATCCCAACGAAGGAAAACTGGGGCCGAACTGGGAAGGGACCTATACTATCTTGAAGGTCACCGGAAAGGGATCTTACAAGCTCGGAACTATGGATGGCAAGCAACTACCAAACAATTGGAACGTGAGCCACTTGAAGCGATATTATTGTTAAGGTAATAAATTTCATCTTTTCATTTTATTTGTTGATACTAACATCTGCAGGTTGCAAATGGAATGACCTCGAGCCAGGAAACACAAAACACTAGGACTGAAAGCACGCGTTGTACTCTTTTTTCCTTCAATCGATTTTGTCCCAAATCGGGTTTTACGGCAAGGTTTTTAATGAGGCAACCAGGGGGCGTGCTAACTTAGATCGGTCGCTCATCGAAGATAATGATATTTGGTGCACAACTTCGATCGACCTTGAATATCTGGAGATTGCTTGTCTATTTGAATCTTCGCCTAGCTATTTCAAATTCAAGGGGACTTCACGTAGATCATTAGGAACCGATGTAAGGGTCAAACGGTCAAAGGTACCGTGCCCAAATAGATCGATCTGCCCCTTAAGTAAAGTTGTACAAGCGTATGAATGCTAATAAAGTTTCTTTGGCACCAATATTCTGTCTCTGAGCCCAAGGGCCCCTTTGATTATCATTGCACTATCAAAAGCTAACATCGTTCAAATATCCGCGCCAAATTCGGAGGGGAGTAAGACCTATTAAGGCAAACCCCAAATTCGATTAATAGGCCAAGGCTGTATTGAGTTAACAAAGCTCGAAGGGAAATAAGACCGACTCAGGCATTCCCAATTTATAAAAGGCTAAGGCCGAACTAAGCTAAATTCGAGGATGATTATAACTTGCCAAGGCAGCGCCTCGATTCTTTAAAGGGGCTAAAGCCAAATAAAATCGTTAAAGTTTGAAAGGGATCAAAATTTGCTAAGGCATGATCCCGATTTATTACTAGGCCAAGGTCGCATCGAACTAAAAAGGTTTGGGGATAAACGAAGCCCATTAAGGCAACTCCAAATTTATAAAAGGCTAAGGCCAAATCAGGTTAAAACCTGTTAAGGTTGATTCAGCTCCTTAACGGACCAAGGTCCCCTTGAGATGTGGGCCTTATTCGGTCGGCCATGAAGGAAGAAAATATATGGTGGAATAAACCCTAGCTAAGGCAGGAAAGTTTGCAAGATGTAAAAACTTTAGAACAAAGTCAGACAAGATAAAGGAATTCTTTTATATATACAAATTACAAAAAGGCCATATCATTTTACAGACAACATCAGTCAGAATCATCTTCCTCTTCCTCAGGGAAGGCCCGCCTCCTAGCTTCGGCTTCGATCTTTGCTGCTTCCTCGACCTCAGAAGATAGATCGAAGCCTCGAGCTTGTAGCTCCTCGAGGACGGAGAGACGGGTCTGGCACTTAGTGTATTCGACCAAAACCTTTGATTGCTCCTGAGTGGCCTCAACATCGGCTCTGTATTGAGCTATCCAATCATCGGCGTCGGCTTTGGATGTGGCAATCTCGGCCTTTGCTGATTGCAGCTCATTTACCAGAACATCCCGATCTTGGGTGAGCGTTTCGACTTGGGACCGAACTGATTCGGTGCTCTTAGTCAGAACCCCAATTGTTTCCTGTGCCTTCGAAATATGCTCCCCCAAGGGGACTACACGAGCCTGGAGGGTCTCCTTTTCCGAAGTCAATATATCGGCCTTGGCTCTCCATTCGCTGGCTTCTGCCTTGGCCTCGCTCACCGCAAACCATAGTTGATTTAGTCGGTCAGTCTACTGCCCCAGCTAGTCGACTGCTTTATCATGCTCTCTTCGAATGAAGTCCAGCTCGGCTCGAAGGTTCGACATCTCCCCCTCGAGCCGCTGACGCTGTGCCTTTTCTTGTGCCATTTCTTCCCTTTGCCAAAGGAACGCTTCGTGATGAAGCACCGAAGACTGCAAGGTGTATATAATAAAACAGTCAGTACAAGTATAAGGATAAAATAACGGGCGCCAAATAGAGCCAAAGAGGGATCACCAAACAACGAAGGTAGCTAGCCACACCTACAGGCGCAGCCAAAACTCGAGCGTCTTCGGGAATGGTGAACTTTATTACCCTCTTCCGATCAGGATTGGAGCTCGGAGCGAGAAATCTATCGACTAACTTAAGACCGACAGACACCCCACTCGTCTCAGCGGGGGGACTCCTTCTCGGCACTTCGAGCCCGAAGGTATCGGCCGATGGCACTCCATCGAAGAACTCTTCGAAAGCTCCTGCTGATACCGGGCCTTTGCTTAGCGTGTGCGTCCTTGCGGCTTGGGCTTCATTTAGAGTTGCCTCCGAAAAGGAGGGAGAATCCACTGTCTCTGGGAGGTCCAAGATTCCTTGTGTTGCCTCCCCTACATCGGCACGTACCCCGGTCCTCGTCCTTGCCTCGAGATCCTCTGCTCGAGGGATGCAAGCTTCATCGACCGTTGGCTCGGGGACTGTCCGAGGTGGTTCGTTATTTGAAGTATCGAGGTCTCTATCCTCGTCGGAGTCGTCGCTTAGTTGGATAGCCGGATCGGTGATTTTGGGCTTACGAGCTAAGCTTTTCTTCCTAGCCTTCCTTTTCTCGGGATCTGAAGGACCGGGGATTTCTTTTCTCTTTTTCTCTCCCTCCTTCTCCGAGGCAGGGGTAGGGCAAGGGGCTTCTCCACCAATGGGTGCCGGCCTCAACTCAGCATCCTTCGATAGACCTATGAAGAAAGGGGAAAAATTAATAATAACAACGATCACTTGAAATGAGAAAGATGAATATTGTTGGGCTCACCATGATTTTTGGCCTCCCAAAGGCCTTTCGATATTTCTCGCCAAGCTCGCTCCGAGTAGGCCCTCTAAGCCACCACTTTCCGGACCCACTCCTCCAAATGATGAATCGCGGCCGGCGTTTGAGAAACGGCTGCACCTTACAAAATATGTCGGTTAGATATCAAAAGGAAAATAGCAGATGGATTTAAGTAGGGAAACGACACTTACGTCTCACGTTCCACTTCTCGGGGAGCGGCATGTCTTCTGTAGGGATAAGGTCCGAGGTTCTTATTCGAACGAACCGGCTCATACAACCCCGGTCCTTGTCCTCATCAATACTCGAGAACAGAACTTTGCTGGCCCAGCGAGCAAGTTTTATTAACCCCCCTCGGAACATTCGGGGACTGTACAATCGGAGTAGATGGTCAACGGTTAAGGGGTGCCCGTCGACTTTACTCACAAAGAAGCGAAAAAGGTGAACTATTCACCAAGTGGAGGGATGAACCTGGCCCAATGTAACATCATACCTTTTACAAAAGGCGACAATTATAGGGTCCAAAGGTCCCAATGTAAAGGGGTAGGTATAGACGCTCAAGTAACCCTCCACATAGGTGGTAATCGCCTCATTTGGAGATGGGACTACCACATCCTTGCCAACCTATTTACACTCCGTCTTCACCCTGTCAAGGATTTTGTTGGTAATCAAGCTAATGTACATGGCGACTGGTTCGCCCCGGCCAATTACTGAAGAGGCCTTCTCCACTTTGAAGTCGGAGCCGATCGAGCATCCAACCGGTATGAAAGCTTTAAGGGGAGGCTCTGCGGAAGTTTCCTCAACAGGAACTGGTTCAACCTCTTCAGCAGGCTGAGAGGAAGAAAGTTGTTGTTTTTGAGGGACAGATTTGGATGTTTTCGCCGTTGGAGTTGAAGAGATGAGAGTAAAAACAAAGGGAAATGTATGAAAGAAGTTTGAGGTGCAAAGATGCAGAGAGCAAAAGCAAGGAAAAGTTTGAACAACGCAAAACCTGGAAGTTGAAGAATGAAGGGGCTATTTATACTTTCAAAAGCGGCGGTTCGAAACACCAGATGGGAGAACATTAAATGATATTTGCAGAAGCTGCACGGTTTGTCGCCAGCTAGGACACGAAGGGACTTTTTCGACAGCGGTCACGTGCGTCATCATGATGCCGTCACCCATCAGAGAGACGTTTTTTAGGTTGTGTGATTTGACGCTTTGAACTTCGTGTCGTGCTCAATAAGTATGCTGTTGCTTGACCTAATTTCGAAAGGCGGCGGCTCATATCATTTCTTGTCATTACTCTCCAATAAACGAGGGGACTATCTATATGGGGTCGGATACAATCAAGCACATAAGAAACATCGATCTTGGGTACAATCCGTGGTCGGTCTATTGTGGATCGGGACCAGCACTTCGAGAAGGGGAGTTCGAGGTCGGGTATCATCGGTTTAAAGTTCGAGACCATAATGTTCGAGATGAGGCGATCGAGACCGGTCTGGGTAAAAGCATCTTATGGTAAAAATATCAGATTCGCGTAACGGAAGGGCCGGAAATCTCGTGCTATGTAATTATCTCGGTGGGAATCACGGCCCCAATCATCAAAGACGTTGAACCCAGTACTTTTAGGAATTTTTTACCCTGTAATTAGGTCTTTTACCTTATATAGAATTCCTTTTTCCCTCCTATAAAAAGAACTCAATTCTATTGTACAAAAAATAGGACACTATCAGTAATACAGTGATCATTTTTTTGCTATTTTCCTCACAAACCATTTATTTTCTTTATTGCTCATTCCGTTACAGCCAAGTTGCTTAACCCTAGTGGTTTATTTATTCTTTCGCTTATTTAAATCAGTCTTTATTTATAGCTCATTCTTAAATTGTATCAGGCTGAGTCACGTATCCTTAATACCACGTATAAATTCAATTGTTACTCGTATTTTAGGGTAAACAAAACGTAAGCGTCCTATGCCTACAATATAAAATGCAAGAGAAGGACAAGGTAGACAAAGGTTAATTCAATCTGAGGAGTCCTTTCAACGGCAAAGAAATTATAAAATACCTATGCACAAATCCGTTATCCAGTTTTCTTCGAAGGATGTTCTTAACACTTCACATATGATTGGAAGAGGACAAGGAGAAGGAGAAATTTGCAAAAAGGTGAACACGAAGTCGGTATTATCGGCGACGAGTCTTGATCTTTTTCTAAGAAAAAGACATACATGTGGGTGGAGAAAAACAATCTGATATTCAAGTAGTAGATGGTGCAAGATCTACGCCCTCCCCTCTTGATGAGCATATTATAGAATTGGATAATTTTGCTACACAAAGAAGAAGTTGACGAGGATGAGTGTATTAGAGACAAAGCTATGGACGTTGATACTGCTACAGGTGGTATATCGTAAACCTTGTAATTTTTTATATTTATTATATTCTTTTCCCTATGTCTTGATTGTTACATTAGGGAAACTAGAATAAGAAGAAAGTTCGAGGTCAAACAAAATGTAAGATGATTCACGCAAGAAATTTTGAGGAAAAATAAGAAGTGACATTTGATAAAGGACAAGCTGTTTGACCAACCGACAAAAGAGTGTCTGAGTTAAGCAACTTTATAGGAACAATTGCCACGAATCCCAGATTTATCTTTGTTGTTCACTAGCTGGCATGTTGCCACTAATGATATTAACTAACGAATGTGGGAATATGTCAACATAAGAACGATCAATTTTCAATTATGTATCTTATTGTGTTTCATACTAAAGGAAGATAACATATATGTTCTTTTGCATAAACCAAGTTCATCATTCCAGCACAAGGAAAGAAGTGGGTGATGGATGGTCTTCGCGATGTTTGGAGGTGACATAAGAGAAATATTAAGAATAATCATTTTGATGGGTATCGTACCATTGAAGATATGCTAAAAAAAATTCCATTGAGATATTAGAAGTTTAATTCCTCCAATTGATTGGGTATTGAAGGGATTCAGATGTTCAGGTGAGATTAGACTGTGCATTTCTACTCAGGAATATATTGTTGCATTATAATATTTTTCTTTTTGATTTATTAATTGGTAAACTTCTTTTGGTGCTAGGCCATGTGCAAAGTAAATCCTGAAAATAGAAAAAAACAAAAGTAAAGGCATCGGATAGGACCTATTAATTTTGCAAGAGTACGTGTGGCATTTGTAATATTTATTCGACACTTTGTGAAAATTATGACTTTTTTTCTTTACATACTTTTTTTGAATACATTGATGTTTGTTATTTATTTCTTAGATATAACTTGTAACGTGCAAGTCAAGAGAACAACGAGGAACCATCTAAGTCAGAAATGTTTATTGCAACTCATACAAAACAAGGGAAGCAAGTTCATGAAGATGCTCAAATTGCAATAGTAAGCCATGTTGCAGCTAATATATTATCTGCCACTTAGATTCTTTATATGGTTCTCATAATATTTTTTTGGCAGTCTGAACTTTAGAACTGTCAAAACTTTGGGAAAACAACGGATGAATCATTTAGGACAGTATTTGGAAAGGAGCAACCTGGTCGAATGCGATGCTATGGAAGATCAGTGACAACAAGTTCTCGAAAAAAAGATGAGGAAATCAATAAGCTCCAACAAAAGCATAACAATGAAGTTTCTATTTTGAAAGAAGAAATGCAAGAAATGAGAGAAGAAATGCAAGAATTGAGGCAATTGCGTTATTGCTTTAATCTATTGGTGAAACAATCCTGAACTAAATGTTCAAGATAAGATATACAAGGATTTGTCGGATCTAACCAACCTTATCCAGTTGATGCAAGTAGCGCACAGGCTATAAGGGGCCAAAATCTCCCACGATCTTCTGGATCAACTCATGGTCTAATTCTTGAAATGGTATTTAGACTCAAACTTGTCTTGCAAACTGTTATAATAGATATTAAATTCATTAAATTGATCAAATCTTTAATTAACCTCAAAAGTTTTATGGATCATTCAATGGTTATGGAAAGATACGAGGTCTACTTACATCTTAAAAAGGGGGTTGTTTTTCGATGTCGACGAACTCAACTTTTGGAGCTGTTGCTTTTATGTGAAAAAAAGGGGTTATTTTTCTGTGATTTTATTGAGTTTTTCGGCTGGTTTTTGAGTTGTTAAAGGTCGTTTTTGGGGCTGTTTTTCACTGGTATATTGGGGTCGTTTTGGGGCTTATTTAGAACTGAAGTTTGTAGGTGCTTTGCTGGAGTTTGTGGCCAGTTTTCATGGCTGTTTAGGCTGCATTTATCAGGCTTTTTGGCTGGAGTTGAGCAACAATTTTGGTGGTTGTTTTGTCACGACCCAAGCCGGAGGGCCGCGACCGGCACCCGGACCCTGGTCGCCGGGCGCCGGCGTGCCTTTCGTCTAACATTCCTTATTATCTACAAAGCCTATGAGGCCCGTATGACTATCCAACAACAATCATAATCAGCTGAAACTTTCGATAAACGACATATTCATACATATCAACTGAAGTACCATGCAATGACATGAACATACATATATATAACATGACCCTTAAGGCTGTGATGCAAAAACTATACAACAAAGTACATTTGCCGACAAGACAATCCAACTATACATAAGCCCACCCCTTGTCTATGAGCCTCTACTGGAACATACTTGATGCAACCTGCGTCGGAACAGGGCCCCGACATGCCCCTAATGCTTATAACAAAATGCATACCAAGACTACGGCAAGTCCGAAGGATGGATCTCGCTAATATCCGCCGAACTGGCCAGCCTACTGTGGTGGGGGAACCTCGTCTATCTGTCTGTCCGGACCTGCAGCACGACATGCAGCGTCCACAAATAAAAGGACGTCAGTACGAATAATGTACTGAGTATGTAAGACAGGAACATAATATAAGAACAGTAATATGTGTCAGGATGAGAAACATACAACCTGTACCATCTGAATGCCTCTAAGGGCGACTAACCATGGAATGCCTGATGTGCATACGCATGTACATTTATCTCTTTTAAAATCATCATATATATATATATATACACGCCTCTGTGGGCCTCATCATCATCATATACATACGCCTCTGTGGGCCTCATCGTCATCATAACATACCCGGCCATAATAGGCTCGGTAAAAATGTACCCGTCCACGTGGAGCTCGGTAAAACCAACTGATCAGTGGTTGCACAATAGGTGCTGTACCCTGTCGACTATAGCGCGACTCGGTAGACTAAAATAGATACATATATATATATATATATATATATATATATATAATGCATGCTCGACTCAAGAAAATACGTTCTAAGCCTTTTGGAGTGATGTCAGTTCAAAGAAATAATACACATCAATCCTCCCATACGAGGGGAAACAATATAAGCACTCCTACCTTCTAAGAGTAGAGTATCTTTGGGGGGCTCGTTCACTGCGTTGTGTATAATCAGAGTCGTGCAAAAGAAAGAAAGGGACAGTTTCACATACCTTGTATTCTCTTCGCCAATTTCAAGCTTTGCACAGTCACAATTTCCTTAGTCTACAATGAAAGAAACGATTCTATTGTTATCCTCTAAACTTTATAGTTACAATCAACCGCATCCCTAAATTTATATGGTGTTTCTCCACACCCTTCTTCTTCTAAACTCCACAATAATAGTAGTGAGACATGCAGCTCAACAACAACCCAAAACAACCACAACCCAGTCCATTACCACTAGTTAACTCGAACTCATGGCTTCCAATCACCATCCCATGAGTTCTTACATGCATAAAACGAAATACCATGAATTCCTAGGAGAAAGAATGCATGAAAGGGAGTAGTAACTTAACCTTGCATGTGGGATAACTCAGCCCTCTTCCTTGGTTCTTTAACTTCTAGGTTTCACTCTCAATTAGGGCTTAAAAGAGAGGAAAATCAGTTAGGGCTTTTCCCTAATTCTTCAATCTCCAGATTTCTCTCCTCAATTAGAACTTGAAAGAGGAAGAAATTGGCTAAGGTTTGTGTGGGATTTTGAGAAGGGGTCGCAGGGGGTTCTACTCTGTTTGGGTTTCAGAAAATGGTGAAATAACTGGTCTATGCCCCTTTTATAGGTCAGTAAATAAGTGACGCACGTGCCTGTTGCCTACCAGTCTGCGATCGCATTCACGTCGCAGAACCAACATGCGGTTCGCATTTTGGACGCGAACCGTGGCCTAGAAATCTGTCTCATTATGCGATGGAGGACGTCTGATTTGCGGTCCGCATTATAGAAATGCGATCGCATACTGACCGCATTCTTAACGTACATTTCTGCCCAGAAATCTGTTTCAGTTTGCGACACATTAGGTAAAATATGCGGTTCGCATTCCAGAAATGCGATCGCACTTATGACCTCATTTCTGGCACTGGTCTTTGTCCAGAAGTCTGTCTTGGTCTGCGATTTCAGTGTTAGATATGCGGCCCGCATGTTAGTTTTGCGGTAGCATACCCAACTTTGCGAAGCCTTTTGCTCTTTTTCTTAACTTTTGAACTCTTTTCAGACTATCTTACGGCGTAATCTAACGTATGCAGTTACGTGTTGTAACACTTCCCCCCCCCCCCCC
>MCJB01048029.1:14409-35617 GCA_002018475.1 Nicotiana obtusifolia
TCTCCCCCCCCAAGAACATTCGTCCTCGAATGTATAGGTTTATGGTGATTTCCTCAACGTATGGTCCTACAAGAATATGCAACTTATGGACATGTATATTACCAGCATATTATCATTTTGCATTAAGAAAGAGTGTTCTCAAGTTACTGCTTACCTTGTAAAGACGTTTCTCCTTTCGGTGCGTTCTGCATTCCCTCGGCACCCTCATTTTCTCCATTCTGGAACAGGTACGGATATTTAGACTTCATCTCTTCCTCTACTTCCCATGTCATTTCTTCCTTATGTTTTTTTCTCCACAATACCTTAACGGAAGCTACATCCTTTGTTCTTAGCTTGCGGACTTGTCGGTCTAGTATAGCCATTGGTACCTCTTCATATGATAGATCCTCTGTAATCTGTACATCTTTGATAGGGACGATTCGAGAAGGATCTCCGATACATTTTCTTAACATCGATACATGGAGTACTAGATGGACAAATTCCAATTCGGATGGCAATTCTAACTCATAAGCCACACGTCCAATTCGTCGAAAGATTTTATACGGACCGATATACCTTGGACTCAGCTTACCCTTCTTCCCAAAACGCATGACACCCTTCATTGGTGAGACCCTCAAGAACACCCAATCACTAACTTCGAACTCCAGATCACGACGTCGGACATCAGAATAAGACTTTTGCCTGCTTTGTGCCGTCTTTAATCGTTCCTGTATCACCTTCACCTTCTCAATGGCTTGGTGGATCAAATCTGGCCCATATAACTCAGTTTCACCGACTTCGAACCATCCAACTGGTGATCTACATCTCCTCCCGTATAGAGCCTCGTATGGGGCCATCTTAATACTGGAGTGGTATTTATTATTGTAGGCAAAATTATATGAGTGGAAGATGGTCATCCCAATTTCCCTTAATATCTAGAACACATGCTCGCAACATATCTTCCAGTGTCTGAATAGTACGTTCAGCCTGTCCGTCAGTCTGCGGATGAAAAGCCGTGCTAAGATTCACCTGTGTGCCCAAACCTTTCTGAAAAGATCTCCAAAAGTTAGCTGTGAATTGAGCTCCTCGGTTTGATATAATAGACACCGGCACACCATGAAGTCTAACAATCTCCTTGATATACAGCTTTGCATAGTCTTCAGCTGTGTAAGTTGTCTTAACTGGCAGAAAATGGGCACATATTGTGACTCGGTCAACTATCACCCAGATGGAGTCAAACTTATGATAAGAGCGAGGTAATCCAATAATGAAGTCCATATTAATCACCTCCCATTTCTAGGTTGGAATTTCTATATTCTGGAGCAATCCACCGGGTTTCTGATGTTCTATCTTTACCTATTGACAATTGGGACACTGGGCTACAAATTCTGCAATAGACTTCTTCATGCTATCCCACCAATATTGCTCTTTGACATCATGATACATCTTCGTTGAACCGGGATAGATGGAATATCGGGACTGATGAATTTCCTTCATAATCTTCTCTCGCAACCCGGCCACATTAGGCACACATAATCGGCCCTGGAACCTCAATGTTCCATCTCCTCCGATCTCGAAAGCTAAAATTTTGCCCTGCTGAATGCCCTCTCTCAATCGTACCAAGGTGGGATCTTCATATTGCCGTGCTTTTACCTCGGCTACGAGAGATGATTGTGATGTATTATGTACAGTAACACCTCCATCCTCGGAGTCTAATAATCTAATTCTCATACTGGCTAGCTGATGAAGCTCTTTAGTTAAACCCCATTTACCCGCTTCAATGTGTACTAAACTTCCCATTGACTTACGGCTGAGAGCGTCTGCTACAACATTGGCTTTACTGGGACGATACAATATCTCAACGTCATAGTCTTTCAGTAATTCGAGCCAACGTCGTTGTCTCAAATTCAACTCCTTCTGACTCAAGAGGTATTGCAAACTCTTGTGATCTGTGTAGATGTCAACATGGACGCCGTATAAGTAGTGCCGCCATATCTTCAAAGCATATATTACTGCAGCCAATTCCAAATCATGGGTTGGATAATTCTTTTCATGCTTCTTTAATTGCCTTGATGCGTAAGCAATTACCTTCCCATGTTGCATCAATACGCATCCCAAACCTATACCTGAAGCATCACAATATACCACATATCCTTCTGTTCCCTCTAGGAGGGTAAGCACTGGCGCAGAGATCAACCGATTCTTTGGCTCTTGGAAACTACGTTCACAAGAGTCGGACCATTGGAATTTGGAAGCTTTTTCTGTCAATTTAGTTAATGGTGCTGATATGGAGGAAAACCCTTCTACAAACCTTCTATAATATCTTGTTAGCCCTAGAAAGCTGCGAACCTCTGACGGTGTTGTGGGTCTTGGCCAACTCTTCACTGCATCGATTTTCTGGGTGTCGACACTAATACCCTCATTAGATATCACATGGCCTAGGAATGCTACTGAGTTCAGCCAGAATTCACATTTGGAGAGCTTCGCATATAACTTACGGTCCCGAAGGGTCTGCAATACTATCCGCAAGTGGCCCGCATGTTCTGTCTCCGAACGGGAATACACTAGAATGTCATCAATGAATACAACCATGAACACATCAAGATAAGGCCTGAATACGGTATTCATAAGGTCCATAAAGGCTGTTGGGGCATTTGTTAGCCCGAAAGACATTACCAAGAACTCAAAATGCCCATATCTTGTCCGAAAGGCTGTTTTTGGAATATCCTTCTCCTTGACTCTCAACTGAAAATACCCTGAACGTAGGTCAATCTCGGAAAAATATTTGGCACCCTGAAGTTGGCCGAACAGGTCGTCAATCCTTGGAAGTGGATATTTATTCTTTATAGTAACCTTATTCAACTGTCGATAATCAATACACATCCTTAACGACCCGTCTTTCTTCCGCACAAACAAGACTGACGCACCCCAAGGTGAAGTGCTAGGCCTAATAAAGCCCTTATCCAGCAAGTCCTTTAGCTACAACTTCAACTCTCGCAATTTTGCTGGGGCCATTCTGTATGGAGGGATAGAGATCGGGTAAGTATCAGGCAACACGTCAATGCCAAACTCAATCTCCCTTTCAGGAGGAAGACCTGGGAGTTCATCTAGGAAAACATCTGGAAATTCACTGACCACGGGGATTGATTGTAGAGTAGGTGACTTCACCTCCACATCCATCACACGAAAGAGATGATAGATGTAACCCTTTGAGATCATCTTCCTTGCCTTAAGATAGGAAATAAACCTACCTTTCAGCGTAGCAATGTTCCCCTTCCACTCAAGGATGGGTTCACCAGGAAATTGAAATCTAACCGTCTTCGTATGACAATCAACATTTGCATAACATGAAGCCAACCAATCCATTCCCATTATTACATCAAAATCTACCATTCCTAACTCAAACAAATCTACCGATGTTTGACGACTACAAATCGTCACGGTGCAACCTCTATATACCCTCCTAAAAACCACAGAGTCTCCTATTGGAGTAGATACCGCAAATGGTTTGCTTATTAATTCAGGACACCAAACTTATCAGCCACAAGGGGTGTAACATATGATAATGTAGATTCGGGATCAATCAAGGCATATACATCATAAGAAAGCACTGATAATATACCTGTAACAACATCCGGAGATGACTCAAGATCCTGTCGACCTGCTAGAGCATATACTCGATTCTGAATACCACTCGAACTCGACACTGCACCTCTACCTCTACCACGACCTGCTGGCTGCTGAAAACCCCGTGCTGGAGGTCGAATTGATGAGGAAGTACCAGACACAGATCCAGTCGGCTGAGCCATACCACCACCTCCTCTGTTAGGACATTCCCGCATCATATGACCAGGCTGTCCGCATGAATAACATGCATCAGTACTTTGACGACAATGTCCAAAATGGGCCTTGCCGCACTGATCACAACGTGGTGTTAGGGGTCTCGTCTGACTAGTATCCCTGTGATGTTGCGAGCCCGATGCACGCGAACTCTGACCTGGACCCGAATAGGTAAATTGATCATATCGAGGTCTTTGAAACTATGGAGGAGCACTAGCTACAGGTGGTGCCGAACTCCTCGAAAACTGGGGCCTGACACTACTTCTGAAGTCACCAGAATACCCAGCAAATCTCGTCCTCTTATGTTGGCTCCTATCCTGCTCCCTATCTGCCCTCTGCTGGCGCTTGCGATCCTCTAGGGTCTGGGCATAAGCCTGAATATGGGAAATATCCATGCCCTCTATCAAGGAAGCTGTAGTGCACTCATTTATCAGATGTGGTCCCAATCCGTTCACGAACAAATGAACCCTATCACTCATCTCGGCCAACATATCGGGAGCATCCCTTGTTAAGGAATCAAATTGCATACTCTACTCTCGCACACTCCTGTTACCTTGTCTAAGGTTCAAGAATTTATCAGCTCTGGCTCGTCGTACCTCAACTGGTAAATAGTGACGAAGAAACGCCTCAAAAAATTCCTTCCACACAGGTGGGGAAGCATTCGAACCCCTGGATCTTTCCCAACTATCATACCAGAAAACTGCTAAATCCCGTAACCGATAAGAAGCCAACTCTACTGCCTCCGTATCACTGGCATGCATAATCCGCAGGGTGCGATGATTTTGATCAATAAAAGTCTGCGGTCCTCCTTAGGGTCTGATCCGGCAAACATTAGAGGATCTAGATTAATAAAATCACGAACTCTGGCACTAACCGGTCTATTAGTAGCGCTGGTATTCTACCTTTGAGTCTGAGAAGCTACCAAGCTCGTCAACAACTGTACCGCAGTCCGCAAATCCTGGTCTAGAGCACCAGATAGAGGGACTGGAGATGCTGAGTGGCTTCTAATGTCCTCTGGGGAAGGCGGAGTAGATGAGGTCGGAGATGGCATCTCACGCTGAGGCTCACCTGACTGGTACCCTCTCCCGTTTCTGTACCAAGCAGTCTACTACTTGTTTGCTTCCTAGTCGAAGGAATCGCTGTAGGTAAACAAGGTGAATCTTAGGGACGAACACTTACGACTCAGCTCTACGCACGATCTAGATTTAGGAAGAAGGTAACAACCCTAAATGTCAGGCAGCCTCTTGATTATAAATGTGGCGTGCTACACACCCATAATCAGGACTCTACTAGACACGGCTCATAGACAATCCCTAGGACACGATCTGCTCTAATACCAAGTTTTGTCACGACCCAAGCCGGAGGGCCGCGACTGGCACCCGGACCCTGGTCGCCGGGCGCCGGCGTGCCTTTCGTCTAACATTCCTTATTATCTACAAAGCCTATAGGCCCGTATGACTATCCAACAACAATCATAATCAGCTGAAACTTTCGATAACGACATATTCATACATATGAACTGAAGTACCATACAATGACATGAACACACATATATATAACATGGCCTTTAAGGCTGCGATGCAAAAACTATACAACAAAATACATTTGCCGAAAAGACAATCCAACTATACATAAGCCCACCCCTTGTCTATGAGCCTCTACTGGAACATACTTGATGCAACCTGTGTCGGAACAGGGCCCCGACATGCCCCTAATGCTTATAACAAAATGCATACCAAGACTACGGCAAGTCCGAAGGATGGATCTCGCCAATATCCGCCGAACTGGACAGCCTATTGTGGTGGGGGAGCCTCATCTATCTGTCTATCCGGACCTGCAGCACGACATGCAGCGTCCACAAATAAAAGGACGTCAGTACGAATAATGTACTGAGTATGTAAGGCAGGAACATAATATAAGAACAGTAATGTGAGTCGGGATGAGAAACATACAACCTGTACCATCTGAATGCCTCTGAGGGCGACTAACCATGGAATGCCTGATGTGCATATGCATGTACATTTATCTCTTTTAAAATCATCATACATATATATATATATATATATCATATACATACGCCTCTGTGGGCCTCATCGTCATCATAGCATACCCGGCCGTAATAGGCTCGGTAAAAATGTACCCGACCACGTGGAGCTCGGTAAAACCCAACTGATCAGTGGTTGCACAATAGGTGCCGTACCCGGCCGACTATGGCGCGGCTCGGTAGAGTAAAATAGATACATATATATATATATATATAATGCATGCTCGACTCAAGAAAATACGTTCTAAGCCTTTTGGAGTTACGTAAGTTCAAAGAAATAATACACATCAATCCTCCCATACGAAGGGAAACAATATAAGCACTCCTACCTTCTAAGAGTAGAGTATCTTTGGGGGGCTCGTTCACTGCGTTGTGTATAATCAGAGTCGTGCAAAAGAAAGAAAGGGACAGTTTCACATACCTTGTATTCTCTTAGCCAATTTCAAGCTTCGCACAGTCACAATTTCCTTAGTCTACAATGAAAGAAACGATTCTATCATTATCCTCTAAACGTTATAGTTACAATCAACCACAACACTAAATTTATCTGACTCAAGACACGAGTTTGGATTGAAATTATGTTTTCCTCTACTTTAACTTTTTTTTTTTGATGAATTTCTCCATATCTATGGAGTAGTTCCCCTGAGGGTTTGATGGACTTGGTGTATTCATGATCGTTTGTAGATTATAACTCTAGTTTTATATATTTATGTGTTTTTGGATGATTTAACTGTTGTATCTATATTATCTTGTTCATGTAATCGGGAGAGGCATAACTTGTGATATATTTGCATTTATTGTTGGTTGAGTTCATTAATTCTTCTTAATAATCGAAAGAGGCTAGTTGAATTGTTGATTAAACCTAGTTAGGAGAATAATCGAAGGAGTTTTTCTTAAAGAACAATCCACTACGCATTCTTGCATATCTTCGCGTCCTTAAATTGGTTCATCCTGTGAGGTTAAGAGTTAATTCAAATAGGATTTTTTCTTGAACATTTGAACTAATAATTGAGTGAATTTGAGAGACTCAATTAAAAATTAGAAGTGAATTATCTAGAATTGATGCCAAACAATTATCTGACATCTATCCTATCAACCCCTATTTTCTCCCGTTGATAACTTCCTTGCTTATCTTTGTATCGACTGTCATTTGTCAATAGCTTTAAATTCTTACTTAATTTTAAATATTCATCATATATTATTTATACTATACTATCTTTTACTAGCCAGTATAAATAAAGTGGTGTTCGAGCTCCGCAGTAGCGTATTTCGAGGGAATACGTCTAGTAAATTGTGGTAGTTACTCTAGAGAGAGCTACGACACTCAAAGTACTCAGGATCAGTAGAGAATACTTGAGTGAATTTGTAGGAAACTTAGCGGGGGAGATTCCGACAATAGGGGAAATCAAAACCCTAGTCCTTTCCAATCTTGTCTATAACATTAGCTTTGTTAGTAATAAAATTATAGCTTTCTAAATACTGTGTTCTTAGTTAGTAAACACTGAAACCATTATGTTATATTTATGAAGGTTGATTACTTGAATTCTTGCGAAACTAGTGGTTGTGATTAGTAGGTTAATTCCCTGTGGGATTCGACTCCGGACCTGTAAACCAGATTATATTTTGCAACGATTGCTAGACCTCTTAGGAGGCATAGTTGGGCATGACAGAACTTGGCGCCATTGTCAGGGAATTAACGGTGTTATTAATTACGGCTAGAAGAATAGCTAGAATTCTTAGTTTAGTCAGCTTTCTCGACTTGAAATTCATTATATTGAAACTCTAACATTTGTAGTCTCGTGTGTTACAGGTGCATGCTTAGAAACTCCTCGAGAATTGGTGAATTTTACAAAGCATTACTTGACCCTGAGAAAGCATTCAAGGCAATAAATCAAGAAAACAAGAAAGACAAACGGTAACAGAACTCAAAAGAACGAATCAAACTATACAAAGGGGTCGTCAATGACAAACAAAATAATAGAAACAGTACGAATGACCTGAACAATCAGTTGTGTGGCACCTTTTCTGTCAGAAGAAGCCTTGTGTGATTGGGCACAGGTCACTACTGAAAATCTAGCAACCGCAATTGCACTCCCTTAGATACTAGCGGAATCTTTTCAAATCACAAACAACATATTACATTTTTTGCTGAATAAGGGATTGTTCTCGGGGTCTTACATTGAAGATCCTCAGCAGCATATGAAAAATTTCATGTCGATTTGTGTCACGCAAAAGCAAACAAATGTGACACTGGAAGTAATAAGGCTGTTGTTGTTTTCATTCTCAGCGAGGGAAGAGGCTCAGACTTGGCTAAATTCGCTCCTCATAAACTCCATCACTGCTTGAGAGGATTAGTCAAGTAGCTTTTTAACATATTCTGCCCATCCAATAAGACTGCAAACCAAACAAATGTGACACTAGAAGTAATAAGGATGTTGTTGTTTCCATTCTCAGTGACGGGAGAGGCTCAAACTTGGCTAAATTTGCTCCCCATAAACTCCATCGCTGCTTGAGGGGATTAGTCAAGCAGCTTTTTAACATATTTTACCCACCCAATGAGACTGCAAAGCAAGTTGATGAGATCTTGAGCTTCAGGTAGAAACCAGCGGAACCATTGCAAGAGACGTGGGAGAGATTCAAAAGGATGTTGGTTAAGTGTCCAAACCATGTTGTTCCGGATCATATGTTGGGAAAAAGTTACATAGGATTGGCAGACAAGGGAGAATTTTTCTTGATAAAATGGTTTTTCTTGATAAAATGGCTCAAAACTCAGGATGGATGACAAGGGACTCTACAATCACTCCGGTAGTTCACTCAGTAGCCATAGACCTAAAAAACTCCATAGTTGAGAGCATGCCTACTGTGATGATGCAATATGAGTATTCTCACTAAAAGAGGTTGATGAGTTGGGCCAAAAGCAGGTGTGCATAGTTGACACGACGAATGGAGACTTATGCACACCATGCATTGACCAACCATATGTGTGCTCGTGGAGTGGTGAAAGTGACAATCAACACTAGCAAGATGAGCTATATAGGTAACTATGGAGGCCAAAGGCAATGTCGAAATAATTGGAGGTAGCAAAATCAACAGTATAGACCAGCAAAATAGCAGTACAATAACAACAACAATCATGGAGCTATACGACCACAGAGTCAAGTCGTACCTTACCGAAGGCAACATGGATACATCCAACAAAACCCGCAGCCAGCTTATCAACAGCCTCAACAACAATAGCTAGAGAGACAAGATGACTGGCTATTCGAAGTTAAAGGAGTACTGCAGCAACTCATTGGGTCCAGTGGAAAAATGAAAGAAAAGGTCCACCAGATTCAAGAAAAGGTAGTATCACACGACTTAACTATCAAGGGCATTGAGATTCAACTAGGGAAAATATCCATGGCCCTAAATGATCATCGACAATGGACATTACCCGCAGACACACATGTTAACCCGAAAGAGCAGGGCCTGAAGCAGCTGATGGCTGTGAGTGTGAGAAATGGGAGAGATCTTGATTTAGGGCAAGAAATTGCTCGCGAGAGCTGCCAACTGAGATTGGCAGTACCAATTGAGGTAGATGAGTCAACTAAGCTAACAGAAGTAAGAGTGCAGCCATCCCAAGATGAACTAAACAAAGAAAAAGAGGTTGCAAAGGACACTGAGAAACTATAAGAGAAGGCATTAATAAAAGTGCCTAAGAAGGATCTAACTCAAGCCACAGGAAAGAAGCAACCTTCAACACCCTTCCCGCAGAGATTGGACAAATATCATTAGGACGAGCAATATAAGAAATTCATGGAGATGTTGGAGTAGATTCGACTTGATGAAGGACTTCATGTCTCGCAAGTTCGACTGTCAAGACTTGGCAACTGTTACACTAACTCAGACATATAGTGCTGTCGTGAGAAGACCCATATGTTTGATAAGCCTTATCTGTTCAGGATTTGTGTTGATAACATGATCCGTAGATGTATCCCCGAGACAGACGAATCATTTTGCACGCTTGTCGTGCATCCTCATATGGTGGCTATTTCGGGGGAGTAAGGACAGCCGCAAAAGTGTTGGAGTCGGGCTTCTACTGGCCGACAATGTTCTAAGATTGACATCTCTAGGTGAAAGGGTTGTGATGAATACATACGGACCGAATATATTTCTCGCTGACATGAGATGCACATGAACCCAATTCAGGAAGTGAAAGTGTTTGACGTATGGGTAATTGATATTATGGGGCCTTTTGTCAGCTCATATTGCAACAAGTACATACTTGTAGCTGTGGGCTATGTGTCAAAATGGGTGGAAGCTATGGCACTCCCTATAAATGATTCAAAGGGAGTAATTGGTTTTTGGAGAAAGAATATATTCACCCGGTTTGGCACTCCAAGGGCAATAATCAGTGATGGAGGCACTCACTTTTGCAACCAAGCTTTCGTAAAGTTGTCAGAAAAATATGGTGTTCGCCAAAAGGTTGCTACTCCATATCATTCACAAAACAGCGAGCAAGTAGAAGTGTTGCATAGATAAATAAAGAGTGTGTTGACAAATACCGTGAATGCCACAAGAACGGACAAGGCGAACAAGTTATATGATGAACTCTGGGCCTATCTGTTACACCCCGAACTCGGGGAGCACGACCGACGCTCAACTGAGTGAACCCGGTAAAGCAAGCTTGTTAGATGCATTCTACCTAAACTCACTTATCAATAAAGATAATACATATTTTAGTTAAGTAGGCAGTAAGGATATCATGTATACAATACCGATTAATTGCCACTAGTTACATCATTTTAAAGTCTCAAAATACACACCCTTTCATAGTTTGAAGTAGAAGATGCAACACATATACAACATTACTGTCCTGACTATCCCCATACCAATACACAACCCACACCATATTTATGGAGCCTCTAATAGATATAAAAGAGTACAATGATAGTGCCGGCAACAACGCTCCGGCTATGCCTTAAAACATAATACATATAGAATAAAAGATGCACAACCTGGAAAAGAGTGTACCGCTATCACTGGTCAACGCCTCCCGCTGTGGAGCCACCTACATCCATTAAAGATGCAGCGCCCCCGGCTAAAGAGGACGTTAGTACATGTCAAATTGTACTAGTATGAAATAAAAACTTTTATTCAAAGACTTTGGAAATACAACATGAATATGACGAATATAGCCGTAAAATACAAAAAAGAGTTATTAAGAACATCCAATTAGATTTATAAATTTCAAGTCTGGGATCCTCTACAACTACCTTTACACAGAGTGGCCTTGCCACCTCACCTAAATGCATGCGGGTGGAGGTGCAATCACAACACCAGATATCCTAATCAAAGTAGCCCTGCCGCCTTACCCCAATGTATACAGGTGGAGGTGTATTCACAATACCATAACTCTACACAAAGCAGCCCTGCCGCCTCACCCTAATATATGCGGGTGAAGGTGTAATCCCAATACCACAACTCTACACAATGTTGCCCTGCCGCCTCACCCCAATATATGCGGGTGGAGGATTAATCACAATCACAATATCTAGACAATTGGCATCATATCTTTCATTTGAAACACGACTTGAAGTCCAAAGGGAATCCTCCCACATTTTGGGCATGGGAGCCTCCGCTGCAGCTGGAATCCTCCTCCAAACCGACCCTACTGGTGGGGGCCCCTGTTGCCCTAACTGGACCCAGATGACTGAGCAAATGATTGAGATGGCCCTAATGACCCTCCCCTTAATGTCGACCTACCACCACCACCACCAAAAGAACCACCAAAGTTGCCTACGGATCGGGCCTTGCTGCTACTCTCATGCTCTATTTTATTCTTCATTTTGCGGGCCTCTATGGGTTGAGCAAATGCTACCATCTTACAATAGTTTATATTAGAATTCAAGGCAGCAGTAGTGACCTCATTATTAACTACGGGGCTAAGGCCCTACACAAACTGGCGCACTGTAGCCTTCATTGTGGGCAACATGTGAATAGCATATTTGGACAGGTGCGGGAACTCCACATCGTACTCCCACACATTCATGCTACCCTGATTTAGGTTATCATACTCAGCGGCAAGGGCTGCCTTAGTCTCGATAGGAAAGAAATGATCCATAAAGGCATCGGTGAACTCACTTCATCTCGCTGGAGGGTTTCCCTCCTCAAGAGACTCCTCTAACATTTCAAACCAAGAATAGGCCACCATTTTCAGGCGGTAGGAGGCCAACTCCACTCCCTCTATCTCAGTAGCGCGCATAACTCGGAGAGTCTTGTGCATCTCGTCAATGAAGTCGTGGGGATCCTCTTCATGATCGGTACTTGTGAACACTGGAGGATCCAACTAGAGAATCCCCTGGCTGTTTGGGAGGAGTGGGTGTAACATTTTATCTCTGGGCCTGGGAGGCTACTATCTAAGCCAACTTCTGTATGGATCCCATAAGCTCAACATCAGAAACATCGGAATCAGAAGCTGGAGCTGGAGGTGGAAGTGGAATGTAACTTAGAGGGACTGTTGCCCCCTTAATAGGAGTAGGGATAGGTGCGGTCTGATCAGTTGTAGTAGAATCAAGCGGTGGAGTAATTGGGGGAATACCCTCACCCCTCGGGTGCTCACCTGCATCAGCAAATATA
This sequence comes from Nicotiana obtusifolia, assembly GCA_002018475.1. Classification (NCBI taxonomy): domain Eukaryota; kingdom Viridiplantae; phylum Streptophyta; class Magnoliopsida; order Solanales; family Solanaceae; genus Nicotiana; species Nicotiana obtusifolia. The sequence continues at coordinate 26,891 of MCJB01048029.1, forward strand.
GAATCAACTGCCACTCCTGCGTTGAGGTTGGCTCTTTTGCTAGTTTTTGCCTTCTTCTTAGGCGCCAAGTACTGAATGTTTGAGCAAAGCACGAGTTAAAATAGGAACGATCTTACAATCTACTTTATGGAACGATCGAGAACAAGAAAGAAGGGTATTATTCCTCAATGCCCAAGTAGCATCCAAATTATAGATGTGGTCGACAACACACCAACAAGAAGGACTCTACTAAACACGGCTCTGAGACATCCAAGGACACTTTAAAACCTTTGGCTTTGATGCCAAGTTTGTCATGCCCCGAACTCAGGTAGCGCGATCGGCGCTCAACTGAGTGAACCCGGTCAACCAAGCCTGTTAGATACTTTCTACCCAAAATCACTTATAAAAATAGAGAATACATATTTTCATTAATTAGGCAGTAATGAGATCATGTATACAATACCAATTCATCACCACTAGTTACTTCATTTTAAAGTCTCAAAATACACACCCTTTCATAGTTTGAAGTATTAGATGTAACACACATACAACATTACTATCCTGACTTTTCCATACATTTACACAACCCACACCATGTCTACGGAGCTTCTAGTAGATATAAAAGAGTACAATGATAGTTCCGGCAGTAAGGCAGCGGCTATACCTCAAAACATAATACATATGGAAGAAAAAGAAGCACAACCCTTAATGGAGCGGGGCTCAGCAAGTCAGCTGGAAAAAGAGTGTACCGCTATCACAACTCAATGCCTCTAGCTGTGGAACCATCTACATCCATTAAAGATGCAGTACCCCTGGGAAAAAAGGGACATTAGTACATGTCGAATAGTGCTGGTATAAAAACCAAAACATCCATTCAAAGACTTTGGAAATACAACATGAATATGATGAATATATCCGTAAAATCCAAAACATATTTATTAAGAACTTCCAATCAAATTTATAAATTCAAGTCTGGGATCCTCTACAACAAACATTACACGAAGCGGCCTTGCTGCCTCACCCCAATGTATGCGGGTGGAGGTGCAATCACAATACCAGATATCCTACACAAAGCAGCCCCGCCGCATCACCCTAATGTATACGGGTGGAGATGTATTTACAATACCATAACTATACACAAAGTGGCCCTGCCGCCATACCCCAATATATGTGAGTGGAGGTGTAATCCCAATACCACAACTCTACGCAATGTAGCCCTGCCCCCTCATCCCTATGTATTCGAGTGGAGGTGTAAATACAATCAGAATCTCTACACAATTTGGCATCATAGCTTTCATTCGAAACACGACTTGAAGTTATAACATTTAGATATGCAATCCATACTTTCAACACATTCTCAAAAGGCAGAATACATCGAAGTTATGTCTGTTCCATTTGAACACTCAAACTACATCTCAAATGTGTCATCTAGACACAACTGGGTGATGTGGCATAGTTCGTGTGTTACACAATTTTTCAGAGCGTGAGAGATCCGATTTTTCTTTTTTAAATTATTTTTCTCTTTCTTTTTCCTCCTATTCTTCCGCACACCATGTTCAGGTCAATAGCTTCATCCTCTCTCTCCCTCCACCAATCCACCACCATCACCATAATGCCTACCTGGTCGACGGCGAGTTGGTAGAGGAGGTCGTGATCACTAGTGAAGCATTTTTGGTCAAAGATTTCAAACAATTTTTAAAAGAAAGGATTTTCAAGAAGAAAAAAGAAAGAAAAAATTGACATAAATTTCTCTCACTCCCAGATCTATGTTTTCATTATTTACTCTCAATTGAAACAAATAGGATGATGAAGTTTACCCATTTGTTCTAAGGTATTGAATTTAGTAAATCATTTTACTACGACATCTGATGAGGTTAATCATCTATGAAAAGAGAAATTGTTAGTTGATTTCTATGTCCAGTGCTTGTCCTTAATGTTGCAGAAGAATGGTAGGAGGGTTGAGAGTGGTTAAGACGACATCCGTGGTCCTTTGTTCATTCTCTTTTAGTAGGAGAAGCCGAAGGGGGGAGGGGGGTCATCGAGGAAGATGAATAAAGGATGGGGTGGGGCTCTTATTTTTCTTTTACATTTTTTTCATAAGCTTTTTTAAAAATACACGTGTCCCCATCTTATGTGTCACTCTGGCGTGTGAATTACACGCTTATTTTATGTCTAACTACTTATCAATTTTGTGTCTAAATGACACATTTGAGATATGATTGGAGTGTTCAAATGAAACAAACTTAAGATGAAGTGTACAAGTAAAAATTGTGGATAACTTTAAGGGGCTCTCGATGTATTCTGCCTTCTCAAAATAGTAACGCAACATAATAATAACATTTGGAACACGTACTGAACATATATCTTTTGTTACAAAGCTTCTTTGGAATAGTCGATTTACGATGGACAACTTGGAACTTACAAGGGTAATGTGGGGTTCAATTCTAAGAGAAAAGTTTAGCCAACATACCGCAAATTCGTTCCTTCATGATACTACAATTATCCACTACTAATCAACTTCATTCTACAATAACAACATCCAATGGGACCAATATTAGTAACAAATTTCATAATTTAGGCCATTTAGACATTTTATAAAATATCTAGTAGGCATGAATCTGTACACCACTTAACCATAGAATTAGTTCATCCAACTACTATCATTTACCAACAATTTATCCAACCATCATTCTTAAACAATTCAAAACTTCAAACATCACATACATGACATCCATCCACACCCAACCAATAAAATTTCAATAAATAATCACCTTTCAATCTCTATAATGGTTATGTATTTAAATTGAAAACTTATTGCTTCAAATCACCATACCATAAGTTCCAGTACTTAATTCATGCTCATATTCCCATAATATATCCATACATGTAAGTCTAAGGGTGTACGATTACCTTTTGGAAGAAATCTTGCAAAACCTTCTTTTGAGTTCTTGAAGAAATTTCTTGAAGATCTATGTATTTTATGGAGGATTGAGCTAGTTTTAGGGTGGAATTAATGGAATGAAACATCAAAATAGTAGGGATTACTCACCTCGAAGATGGGGGGAGTTGGAGGTCTTGAGAGAGTGGAAGAAAACCCAAAAATGTGGCCAAGAAAAATAGGGAATAATGAACCCCGAAATGAGCATATAATGTTTCGGGTGCCACAGATAGCATGGGACGCTGCCTATGGTGCTGCTTCAAGAACCTCAAGATTCCCAGTGCCAGGGATAGGTCTCCACGCTACCCTAGGCGCTGGAGATGGGAAATCATTTCTATTTCGACCGAAAATGGGCATAACTCTCTCGTACAATGTCCGAATTCAATGATTATTTTTTCTATGGCTTTGTAATTTTTACATGGATCTAATGCTTTAATCAAAACTGAATTTGGAGCTCATTTTCTTAATGTCATACCACTAATACACGAAGAAACTACGTTGAAATATCCTAGAAATATCAAAATTAAATTTCGAGCGTACGCCCGAGTCCAAAATCACCATCCGGACCTAACGGAATCATTCCGTTCAGAGGTCGAAGTTACAAACCATATTTGCATACATCAGATTACGCCGTAAGTTAGTCTACGTAGTCACGATATCCTGTTGGTCTTAGTGATACAAGGGTGTATAAGAGTGGTTAACAAGTATTAGAGGTTAAATGAATCAAAGATGTTGTAACCCGTATTTTTGGGTAATCTAGAGGTGATTAATATTACCAAGAGGTCATTTTTTAATTTATTTGAATTATATAATATTCGTAACAAAGTTGTCGCAACATACGTTCATAATTTACTTAAAATTTTGGTCAAATCTTATTAAACATTTCTCAAAATTTACTTGGAATTTGGGGTCGATCTACCCAGCAAATTGAAGATTTGTGAGTCTAGTTTTCAACGCATTAAACCGTTTGTCGATACGATCTCAGAGTTGAGAGATATTTGCATTTTCGCGAGACTGCGCCAAGCAGCTCTCTGAGGGGCCCAATTAGGTAGTTAAGAGATGTGGATATATATAACACGCCTCAACCCCGTTTTAAGTCATTTGGTTTTAGTATATTCTTACCTTATAACCCTGAGAGCAGTCTCTCAAGGTTTTCTCATGATCCAAGTCCAAAACAAGGAGCAAACAACACAAATCAAGTGTCGGGAATCTCGTGGTGCTAGTAAGTTTCTTGTTCTTCTTGTTGTCGCTAATTTTTGTGCCGTTCCAGTTCGTGTGGGAGGTTGTTTTAAGTTTTTTATGCTCTATAAAAATACTCCCTCAAGTTTTAATATCAACCCTAGGTGATTTCAAATCTTCTAAAGTGATTGTAGTGCTGAAGAACCCTAATTGATTGCTAGCTTCGCTTCCTTGTTCTTGTGGCTGATTAGCGGTTATTGGCGAGATCCCTTCTCCAGACTTGCTGTGATCTTGGTATGCATTTTTGTTATAGACATTTATGGTATGCCAATGCCCTATTCCCGCAATGTTGTAGCATTTATGCTCTTTTAGAGGATCGTAAGCTCCAGCAAAGGGCAGACAGGGAGCAGGATGGGGGCTAGCATAAGAGGGCGAGATTTGCAGGGTATTCTGGAGACTTTAGAGGTAGTATCAGGCCCCAGGTTTTGAGGTGTTTGGCGACGCCTGTAGCTAGTGCTCCTCTAAAGTTTCAGAGGCCTCGGTATGATCGATTTACCTATTCTGGTTCAGGTCAGAGTTTGCGGGCATCAGGCTCACAATATCATAGGGATACTAGTAATATGAGACCAGCAACACCTCATTGTGATCAGTGCGGCAAGGCCCACTTTGGGCTGTGCCGTCGAGGTTCTGATGCGTGCTATTCTTGCGGACAGCCTGGCCATATGATGCGGCACTGTCATAACATAAGAGGTGGTGGTATGGCTCAGCCGACTAGATCTGAGTCTGGTTCTTCCTCATCAGTTTAGCCTCCAGCACAAAGTTTTCAGCAGTCGACGGGTCATGGTAAAGGTAGAGGTGTTGTGCCAAGTTTGAATGGTACTCATAATCGAACATATGCTCTAGTAGGTCGACAGGATCTCGAGTCATCTCCGGATGTTGTTACAGGTATATTGTCTGTGTTTTCTTATGATGTATATGCGTTGATTGATCCGAGATCTACATTATCATATGTTACACCCTTTGTGGCTAATAAGTTTGGCGTCAAACCTGAATTAATAAGTAAACCACTTATGGTATCTATTCCTATAGGAGAATATGTGATTGCTAGAAGGGTATATAGATGTCGCACAGTGATGATTTGTAGTCGTCAAACCTCGTCAAATTTATTTGAGTTAGAAATGGTTGATTTCGATGTGATAATGGGAATGGAGTGGTTGGCCTCATGCTATGCAAATGTTTATTGTCGTACGAAGATGATTAGGTTTCAGTTTCCTGGCGAACCCATCATTGAATGGAAGGGGAACATTGTTACGCCAAAAGGTAGGTTTATTTCCTATCTTAAGGCAAGGAAGACGATCGCAAAAGGTTACATTTATCATCTTGTTCGTGTCAGGGATGCAGAGGCAAAACCGCCTACTCTACAATCAATCCTCGTGGTCAATGAATTTTCAGATGTTTTCCCAGATGAACTCCCAGGTCTTCCTCCTGAAAGGGAGATTGAGTTTAGCTTTGATGTGTTGCCTGACACTCAACCGATCTCTATCCCTCCATACAGGATGGCCTAGGCAGAGTTTCGAGAGTTGAAGGCGTAGTTGAAAGACTTGCTGGATAAGGTCTTCATTGGGCCTAGCACTTTACCTTGGGGTGTGCAGGTCTTGTTCGTGCGGAAGAAAGACGGTCGTTAAGGGTGTGTATCGATTATCAACAGTTGAATATGTTTACTACAAAGAACAAATGTCCACTTTGAAGGATTGACGACCTATATGACTAACTCCAGGGTGCCAAGTATTTCTCCAAGATTTTACTTACATTCAGGGTATCATCAGGTGATGGTTAAGGAGAAGGATGTTCCAAAGACGGCCTTCCGGACAAGATATGGGCACTTTGAGTTCTTGGTGATGTCGTCTGGGCTAACAAATGCCCCAGCAAGTTTAAAGGATCTCATGAATAGTGTATTCAGGCCCTATCTCGATGTGTTAGTGATCGTATTCATTGATGACATTCTAGTGTATTCTCGTTCAGAGACGGAATATACGGGCCACTTGCGGATAGTATTACAAACCCTTCATGATTGTAAGTTATATGCTATGCTCTCCAAATGTGAATTCTGGCTAAACTCAGCAGCATTTCTTGGCCAGGTGATATCTGACGAGGGTATTACTGTCGACACTCAGAAGATCTATGCAGTGAAGAATTGGACAAGACCTACAACACTGTCAGAAGTCCGCAACTTCCTGGGGCTAGCAGGATATTATAGGCCATTTTTAGAAGGGGTTTCCTTTATGTCAGCACCATTGAATAAGTTGACATAGAAAGCTACCAAGTTCGAGTGGTCTAACGCTTGTGTACGTAGTTTTCATGAGCTAAAGAATTGATTAACATCCGCGCCAGTGCTTACTCTCCCATAAGGAACAGAAGGTTATGTGGTATATTGTGATGCGTCAAGTATAGGTTGGGGTGCCTACTGATGCAACGTGGGAAGGTGATAGCTTATGCATCAAGACAATTGAAGAAGCATGAAAATAATTACCCGACTTATGATTTGGAATTAGCTGCAGTAATATATGCTTTGAAGATATGGCGCCACTAGTTATACGGTGTCCATGTTGACATCTACACAGATAACAAAAGTTTACCATACATCTTCAAGCAGAAGGAGTTGAACATGAGGCAGCGTAGGTGGCTTGAATTACTGAAAGATTACGATGTTGAGATATTGTACCATCCCGGTAAAGCCAAAGTTGTGGCAGACGCCTTCAGTCGTAAGTCAATGGGAAGCTTAGTACACATTAAAGCAGGTAGACAGGGGTTGACTAAAGAGCTTCATCAGCTAGCCAATATGACAATTAGATTGTTAGACTCTAATGACGGAGGTGTTACTGTACATAAAACATCTAAATCATCTGTGGTAGCCGAGGTAAAAGCATGGCAATATGAAGATCGTACCTTAGTACGATTGAGAGAGAGCGTTCAACAGTATAAAATTACGGCTTTCGAGATCGGAGGAGATGGGGCACTAAGATAGCAGGGTCGATTATGTGTGCCTAATGTGGCAGGGTTGCGAGAGAAGATTATGATTGAGATTCATCAGTCCCGATATTCCATCCATCCTGGCTCGACAAAGATGTATCATGACGTTAAGGAGTAGTATTGGTGGGATAACATGAAGAAGTCTATTGCAGAATTTGTAGCCCCGTGACCTAATTGTCAACAAGTAAAGATTGAGCATCAGAAACCCGGTGGATTGATTCAGAATATAGAGATTCCGACTTGGAAATGGGAGGTGAATAATATGGACTTCATTATTTGATTACCTCGCTCTTATCATAAGTTTGACTCCGTCTAGGTGATAGTTGACCGACTTACAAAATGTGCCCATTTTCTGCCAGTTAAGACAACTTACACAGCTGAAGATTATGTGATGTTGTATATCAAGGAGATTGTTAGGCTTCATGGTGTGGCGTTATATATTTTATCAGACCGATGAGCTCAATTAACTAACTTTTGTAGGTCTTTTCTGAAGGGTTTAGGCACACATGTGAATCTTAGCACGACATTCCATCCACAGACTGACGGACAGTTTGAATGTACCATTAAGACACTTGAAGATATGCTATGAGCATGTGTTCTAGATTTCAAAGGGAACTAGGATTACCATATAGCACTCATAGCATTCGCCTACAATAATAGCTATCGTTCCTGCATTAAAATGGCCCCGTACGAGGCACTGTACGGGAGGAGATGTAGATCACGAGTTGGATGGTCTGAAGTCGGTGAGATAGAATTATATGGGCCAGATTTGATTCACCAAGCCATCGAGAAGGTGAAAGTGAGACAAGAGCGATTGAGGATGGCGCAAAGCAGGCAAAAGTCTTATTCTGATGTTCGACATCGTGACCTGGAATTTGAGGTTGGTTATTGGGTTTTCCTAAGGAACTCGCCAATGAAAGGTGTTATGCATTTTGGGAAGAAGGGTAAACTGAGTCCGCGGTATATCCGGCCGAACAAAATTCTTCGACGAATTGGACAGGTTGCTTATGAGTTACAATTGCCATCTGAATTGGAATTTGTCCACCTGGTATTCCTTGTATCTTTGTTGAGGAAATATATTGGAGACCCTTCTCGGTTTGTCCCTATCAAAGATATACAAGTTACAAAGGATCTATGACATGAAGAAATGCCAGTGGCTATATTAGATCGACAAGTCCGCAAGTTGAGAACAAAGGATGTAGCTTCCGTTAAAGTATTGTGGAGGAACAATAACACGATAGAAATGACATGGGAAGAAGAGCATGACATGAAGTCTAAATACCCTTACCTGTTCCAGATTGAAGATAACGAGGACGTCGGGGGTACGCAGGACGCATTAGAAGGTGAAACGTCTCTATGAGGTAAGCAATAACTTGAGAATACTCTTTCTTAATACAAAAATGGTGATATGCAGATAATGTACATATTCATAACACTTTGCATAGCCTTGTAAGTCCATAGGTTGAGTTTAACTGCTTGCAAGTTTGGCTAGTGTCTAGTTTATAAGGGAAACTCAGCCACAAATTTCTGTCGGAATCCAGGATGAGTTAGACTCCCTGTAAACTCTTATATTTGAGGATGAATGTTCCTGGGGGGGGGGG
>MCJB01048029.1:35637-50811 GCA_002018475.1 Nicotiana obtusifolia
GGGGGGGGGGGGGGGGGTGGAGGATGTTACAACCCATATTTGAATACATTAGATTGCGTTGTAAGTTAGTCTACGAAGGTCCTAGTAGAGATTATCCTTGAGATGATAAGAATTTAATCTTGTTAGTCTTAATGATATAAGGATGTATAAGAGTGGTTAACAAGTATTAGAAGTTAAACGAATCAAAGATGTTGTAAACCGTATTTTTGGGTAAATCAGGAGGTAAATAATATTACCAAGAGTTCGTATTTTAACGTATTTGAATATTTAATATCCGTGTCATAACTCTTGAAGTCAAACGAGTTATGAAATAAAAGTCGACAAAAGTTGTTGCAACTTACGTTCATAATTTTACTTAAAATTTAGGTCAAATGTTACTTAAAATTTAGGTCAAATGTTATTAAACTTTTCTCCATATTTACTTGGAAAATGGGGGTGATCTACCCATCGAATTGAATATCTATGAGTGTACTTTCCAATGCACTAAACCGTTTATCGATATGATCTTAGAGTTGAGAGATATTCGCGTTTTCATAAGACTGCACCAAGGACCTCTCTATGGGGCCCACATAGGCAGTTAACACATGTGGATATATATAACATGCCTCAACCCGGTCTTAAGTCACTAGTTTTAAGTATATTCAGACCTTAGAACTCTATGAACACTCTTTCAAGGTTCTCTTATGATCCAAGACAAAAACAATGGGCGAACAACACAACTCAAGTGCCGGGAATCCCGTGGTGCTAGTAAGTTTCTTGTTCTTCTTGTTGTTGCTGATTATTGCGTCGTTCCAGCTTGTGTGGGAGGTTATTTTAAGTCGTTTATGTTCTGTAATAATACTCCCTCAATTATTAATATCAACCCTAGGTGATTTAAATTCTTCTAAAGTGATTGTAGTGCCGAACAACCCTAATTGATTGCTAGCTTCGCTTCCTTGTTCTTGTGGTAGCATTGGAGGGATATTTCGTGGCCAATTAAGGTCAAATTGGAGTTGTTTTTTTATTTTTAAAGGTAAGAAACCTCATTCCCTACTTGTATTAGATTATCCAAATTTTGACTAAGTCGTTGAAGCTAGAACTTGTCAGATATATATCGAAAGGCTTCTTAGTAATGTTGTTGGTTGGTGGACTGTTTTGGGAGGATCAGTATGATCATTATTGATGTTGTTTGGGCTCTTTGTTGATTTTGTTAACTTGTGGGAGGTCATATTAATAAGGGAGGTGCTATCTGTTTCATCGTAAAATAAGTTACGGTTGATACGTAATAGTTACGACGTTTAAACGATAACGATAGTGTCATTTCTCTTATTGTAGACCAAGGAGTAGTGGCATTTGAATAGCCTGATGTTAGGCGATATATACAAGGTATGTGAGACTATCCCTTTCCTTCTTTTGCACGACTCCGATTGTATATAATGCAATGAACGAGCGTCCAAAGATACTCCACTCTTAGAAGCTAGTAGTACTTACATTATTTCACTTCTCCTGGAACGATTGATGTTGATGTTACTTCTCTTATACTTATGTTATCAATGTCATTCGTACTTCTTGGTTCTTATAAGATTCTTGATGAAAAGTCAAACCTAATAATGTGCACGGAGGATACCGACCTTACGTCACTACGAAAGGTTCCAAATGTGATTATAATGAGTCCAACACGCATCATATATATGTATCTATTTTACTCCACTGAGCCGCACTATAGTATCAGTTGGGCTTTATTGAGCTCCACCTGACGGGGTACAATTCTACCGAGCCCTATGATAGCTGGGTACGTTTTTATCGAGCGTATCCTTGGGTCGTTACACTATTGTACCGCTTTTAGAACTCCAATTGGCATGTCTCCATATAACCTAATGTTTGGGAAAGCGTGTCACTTACCAGTGGAGTTAGAGCATAAATCTTTGTGGGCATTGAGGCAGCTGAATCTCGACATGGAAATAGCCGGTACTAATAGAGTCACAGTGTTGCACGAGCTTGACGAGTTCCGTTACCATGCTTTTGAGAGTATAAGGCTATATAAGAAGAGAATGAAGATGATTCATGACAAAGATATTCTTGAGGGATTAATTAAACCTAGAAATGTGGTATTATTACACAATTCGAGATTGAAGTTGTTTCCAGTCAAGTTGAAGTCTAGATGGTCGGGACCATTCAGAGTAGTGCAAGTGCTATCAAATGGAGCTACAAAAATTGAGTCAGAGGATGGGACTAATAGGTTTAGAGATGGGAAAACGTTGAAACCATACCTTTGAATGAGTGATGGAAAAGGAGAGAATGAGGTGATACAATTGAACGAATCTCAATATGTGACTGAAGCATAATCCGGAAAGTCGGCATCGTGCCGCGACGTTAAATCAGGCGTTTCGTGGGAGGTAACCCATCGTAATGTTGTAATTCATCATGCCACGTCGTTAAATCAAGCGTTTGTTGGAAGGCAACCCAATTTTTGTGTTTTATTCTAGTTGTCATTTAGCCACAAAAAAAAAGGAACGTGGGGAGGCAGCGAAGCGAAGCTATCTTTGCGAGACCGAGACCAAGAATGTTGAGGAGAAAATTTTTGGGGGCAGCAAAGTGTGCATCGCTTTGTGAGACCTAGACCAAAAGAGAAAGAAGAAGAGAAGATGGAACAACGAAGTGCCCATGGCTTCGCGAGACCGGGACTGGGTACAGATGAACCAGGTAAAGAAGTGCGGCTCCATGGCCCGACCCCAAGTATTTTATTTTTTTTTTCTATTTTCTCGTTAATTCTCCAAGTAACCGAAAAAAGAAAAAGAAATAGCCAAAAAAAAAAAAACAAAATAAAGAAAGGAAGAGAAATAAACCCCTTCCACATTTCTTTTTCTTCCTTTCCCGAACACCCTACCCCTCCCACCTTTCTTTGTTTCCGTGTTCCATGGCGACTCCTCCGCCAGGTAATCCCCCCCTCCTCTCAATTGTTTTTCATTTTTTTTTCTCTTCTCGTTCTCGTCCTAGTTCCATGATTAATGATTTTTTTTAATGGTGGAGCATATTTTGCTCTACAATTTGTTGGTGTTTATGCATAGTGAAGTGGAAAAATTATAATTCCCACTACCCCACTTTAATTGGGAGGGTACACTATTGCTAAATTGAACCAATGAGGCTTAACAAAAGTTGTGCACATAAAGTATTTGATGAATTGCCGGACTGAAATTTTTGGTGAGGATTCGTGATTTCTGAGCAGGTAACCTACCGCGATTGACAATTTGGACATATCTTAAGTGTGAGGTGGCCGTTGGTGTTCTATGAACTAAGTTGTGCTCTTTCTAAGACAAGTGTTATCTGCGGCCAACCTAGGCATAACTTACGTGTTGCTTTCCTCACGTGTTGTTGCATGATGCTAATTAATATGGGATGAGTATAAAGTGCTTTGTAGTAACTCGTCTTGTGTACCTCTGCTCAAATGCTACATGTGAGATACGACGTACACCACCATAACGTGATGTGGCTAGAAGTGAACTAATGTTGTTTCTTGGCTCTTTCCAGGTACTATAACAGCCTCCAAGACACCTACAAGTAACCATGTTAAGGGTAAGCTACCCTCAGAGAAGCCGCCCAATAAAACTGGGGCACAGGCTAAGCGCACTACTTAGCTTAGAACAAAGACAAGGAACGATAAGGATGCACGGGAAATTTCTGAACCAATACCACTGGAAATGCAGCACAAACGGTCGAGAGAAGTTCCACTCCTGATTTGTGAAGGAATTTTGAGGACACCCAAGGCTCATAAGCGCAAGCAGGTGGAAGGCAAAGTTAGAGTAAGGTTGACATCTCTCGCAATGCAACAAACAAACATTACCTTAATCCTATTACCTTAATCCATTCCAATCTCATGATGAGTATTTACGACAATTATAGAAGACAGACCAGCACCGCATGTTGCAACAAATGTGTGATCCAATGATGGAGCCGTCATGGACCAAAACCAGAGGTTTGGGAAAGGGATGCATGACTACGGAGACTAGGACTTGGTTGAACTATGTGAGTAACTGGTCGGGCAACACATAAATCGATTGTATATTGGGAGCGTGTGTTCTTGGTATACACATTGATGGCAAATATACCCGTGAATCTTGGGCCGGTGTTGGGCTGAAATGAGGTAACCAGCACCTCATCCATTACATTGTGCACACCTTGACCGCAGTCTTGGCCAAATATAAGTTAGCCATACCTGTAAATGATAATAGAGATGACACTGAAGGAGCATTGCATGATATATGTGATGTGTCGGACCCAAATAAGGAGCGGGTCTAAAGGATTAGTAAGGATATGCGGTTCACAGCAATAGAGAGTGAGATACACCAGTTGAGACTGGAGTTTGAGGCTCCAGATCGTGCACTGGTTGAGGTAGTCTCACTCTTCACACTTTATTGATGTCCTTAAAGGTAGCCTACTGACCCGTTCTATTAGGGTGCAGACTAATGCAGAGGGGCCCAACACCATTTGGTTGAGTGATACAGATAGCACTATTGCGGAGGAGTCAGGATTAGCCGCTGTGACTGTAGCGAGCATGGGAAATGCTGAGACTGAGGTTCCTTGATATATGGAGGGCGAGCTGATTAATACAGCTGACATGCCTGGCGTTGCCTTAGAGGACCCAGCACTTAGGGGGACCGAGGTTGACACTCGGTCCACACCTCGACCCGAGTGATTTTGGGGGAATTTCGGATGCCTACTCTAATTTTGATTTTGCTTATTTGTATTTCTGTCATATAATGCAACTAAGGACAATGCATATTCTTAAGTATGGGTTGGGGTGTCTGGCTTTAATTTTTATGCATGTACTTAATTGCTAGTGATACATTTTTAACTACGTGATCACTCTTATAGCCATTGTAATTGTATAATTGTAGTAGTTTCTTTTGTAGTGTCTTAATCCCTCATGAGGATGCCATTTTCTTGAACCGGGTATTTTTAGGTAGATCGTGTATTAAAACTTTGTAAAGTATTGTGGACGTTTTTCGAAGATGGATTACCTAGAGTGTTTTCTTGAGGGACTAAAGTCTAAAGAAAAATACAAAAAGATTTTTTCGTTTCACTTTCTTTTTGTTTTCTGGTTGAACAGCCAGTGGAATTGGAAGGAGCTTGAGTAATTTGTGCCTTTGACATGTTTTATATTGTGGCCTAGGTATGGAGCAATTGAACTAAGTACTTTCTTCATGATCTCTATTATTACATGCCTTAGTAATATATGTTGCTTTCTTTTGACACTGAGGCTCATCTCAAGACTCTTGTGATTAATTTATGTGTGCTTAAAGTATATGATGACTGTGCTGGTTGCTTTAACTCAAGTGTCAGCTCCGAGCCGTCCTAAGTAAGTCATGTGCATTGTGTGAGGTGAGACTTTACTATACTATATGCCATCCCTGTGAGTCTAGAACCTGCCCCTTGTGCAAGCCAAAGCGAAATGATTCACTCTTATAACTTTGGGAAGTGATATAGGCTTTCTTTATTTGACCAATTAGCTTATTTCCCTACCAATGCTTATATTATCCGTAGGAGTAAAGAAAGAGAGTAGGTAGCTTTTGAGTGGAACCATAGAAAGGCCGAAAATGTGCACTTGTGTATAAAAAATAAAAAAATAAAAACTAGGCCAAAAATACAAAATTAAAGAGAGAAACAAAAAAGAATAACATCTCTCATCTATTTGTCTGGGTTAGTAAGTATCTATATGTTGATGTGCTTATTTAATAAGGGCCTAAATGTATATGGTTTCATGGCAAAACATCTAATTGGTCCAGACAAGAATGTGTTTAAAATAAAAGTGTAGTGTATTAAAGGGCTAGGGGGGTTAGTCACTATTTTCTCGAATATATCCTACCCATCCCTTAGCCTAAATTACGACATATATAGTCCTACTTGATCCTAGACTTTACGAGCTTGTATTAGTAGAGACATACACTACGGGAAAGCCTATGGTACTAACGTGGGTAGCATAAGAGTTTCTTTGTGAGAGTGAGCGAATTCCTTCTATATTTGAGTCCTTATACTATACTTGAACTTATATTGAGAGTACGAACTACTTTCTCTCTATGGTTTCTTGGTGAGGGCACATGATTTGTAAAGGATTGGTCGAGTCTTTGATTTTTGAGTAGGCATAAGAAGCGAGTCATAGTGTGGAATGCAGTAGAGTCAAGTTTTAAGGCGAGGGTGTTAGAAAGAGCCACATGAATACTTTGAATCATGTTTGCATGAGTTTAAAACTTGAGGAAAGGTATTAAGAGTGCATATGCTGGGCTCTATGTAATGATATAAACCATTGTCATTAATATGATGCTTGAGTATGTTTTGAAACGTATCTCATGTTTATGTGCAAACTTTTAAGTTGCTCGAGGACAGGCAAGAATGTAAGAGTGGGGTGGTGATAAGGGGTGAAAAGTGCATGTTTATAGTATGTTTGTGTGTTATTTCGCGTATGAGTTGCGGGAGTTCACATCGCTTTTGAAGTGAAAATACGCTCATTACGCGTTTCTTATGTGTAGATACAAACTTGCACGAAAAAGGATCAAATGGAAGGAAAAAAAATTGGTGAAAAAAAGAGCTGAAGAGAAAAGCCCCAGACCGGGACCGAAGCAGAAGAAATCAGGAAAGTCCCAGACAGCGAAGCGAGGGTCATTTTGCCAGACCGGGACCAAGAAAACAAAATTAAACTTTCCCAATCTGAACTAGAAGATGCAATTTCAGCTTAACCCAACCCCAAACCATATAAATATGATAGTTAGCCACTTTTTTATGGGAAAGAAGATGTTGGAGAGGCAAGAACACGCTTGGAGCAAGGAGAGGGATTCAACTTCACGTTTTTCCTCTTTCTTCCTAATTTTTCCATTGATATGAATTCTAATCATGTATTTGTGCAAACAACTATGAGTAGCTAAATT
Organism: Nicotiana obtusifolia; assembly: GCA_002018475.1. Lineage (NCBI taxonomy): Eukaryota > Viridiplantae > Streptophyta > Magnoliopsida > Solanales > Solanaceae > Nicotiana > Nicotiana obtusifolia. The sequence continues at coordinate 42,537 of MCJB01048029.1, forward strand.
CTCTTATAGGGTTTGATGGAACCTATTGCAGGATGATCTTTTTTAACGCGTTTAATATAAATTTCCTATTTATTTTTCTCTACTTCTTCAACTATAGTATTATCGTTGTTGGTGGAAGGGCCCTCAATTGAATGTGCCTATTTAGTATGTACTGTTCGAGTAGAGAATACTCATTTAGGTAGTTGTTGAATAACACCACTCCTATTGTATTTGAGAGATCTATACGGAGGGTTTTAAGGTGGGAATAGAGATAACGAAACCTTGGTGCGATCATAATGAGCGGTGAATTAGTGCCAGCTAGCGTAGTTCGAGAGAATATGTCTAGTAAACTGTGGCAATTGCTCGAGAGAGAGCTACGACACTCAAAGTACTCACGATCGGTAGAGAATACTTGGGTAACTTTATGGGAAACATAGCAGGGAGATTCAAACAATAGGATAAATCAAAACCTTAGACTTTTCCAATCTTGTCTACAACATTTGCTTTTTTAGTAATAGAATTACATCTTTCTAAATACTTCGTTCTTAGTTAGTAATCATTCTAACCATTATTTTATATTTCTGAACATTGATTACTTGAATTGTTGCAAAACTAGTGGTTGTGATTATTAGGTTAATTCCCTATGGGATCCGGCTCCGGACTTGTATACCGGATTATATTTGCAACGACCGCCGGACCTCTTAGGAGGCATAGTTGGGCGTGATCACCTACCGAACAAACTCCCCGCGGATGTTGTTCTCAAGATCGGTAGGCAAACTCACATTGATGGCCACATGTGAGTTAGCATCAATGGGATCAATGGCCAAAACTCTGTTAGGGTCAACAGGGGCCACCTCGTTATTGAGTGCCATATTGTTTTTCTTGCCATGGTGGCAAGACTCAGCATCCACGTTCATAGGACCATATTGGGAGTTCAACATTTTAAACTTCGACATGAAATTAAAAAAACTTAAAAGAACAAGTCTAAAATAGGGTGTATTATGGAGATTCATATCAAGTTGCCACTATTATCCTTAGACCCACGGTGAGCACCAAGCTGATTACCCTAAAAAATGGATAACAGTCAAATTTATTACTGGTTTTAAGGATACGTGGATTAATTTAATACGAACTGTAAATATTGCTACATTGAACAGATAAAAAATGTAATAAATTGTCAAACCACTTGAAAGAAAGGGGAAATGGATGATTCTGGACTCGATGGCTGCTGCAATGAGATATCCATCCTTGACCCCAGAATTATAGTAATGGAACACTGATCAACAAGTGTAAGAACTTTTAAAAACGAAAAAATAATCATATATTGCCTTGGTTTGCGTGTTATAGTGTGTTAAATTAACAATCAGACCTCCTTTTATATAGTATGGGAGTCCTACTCCAGGTATAGGTCCATAAAAGGTTAAAAAACCATCTGTTTAACTAATCAGTAGATTTTTGCCGGTACGTACCGAGATCTGCGCTGTGATACTCGGCTGGTCATGGCTATCACGGCCATCTGTTAATCGCATTCAATTGCCTGATAATGTTCTCTGATGTCTTTTGGGATTTTGACCAATCCTGGGGTCATGGCCCCGATATTTTTGAAGGCAGGCATCGTGCCCCCAGACCCTGTCTTGATGAGACCCTTGCCTCGATTACGGCTCCTTATCATCACGTCACTTGCTTGATTCACCATATCAGAAACCCGGGCATCCCATATGGCCGGTTTAACTTGTATACAATTTCAATATAAAATTTACGATTTTCATGATAGAAACTAGGGATTTTGGTAGAATTGGAGATTTTTGTAAAATTGAGATTTAGACCTCGAATTGTGGTCGGACATCGAAACAAATCACATAACCGGGCTCGGGGTGAATGGATAATCAGGTTTTGGTCTGAATGTAAATTTTGACCAAGCGGGCTCAAGGTTAACTTTTTAAAAAATGATCTAAATTGAACCTCTTTCATTTTTGGTAGTTTCTAATGCTTATTTTGAATCATTTCATCAATAATTTTCTAGATTTGGTTGATTTGGAGGCTTGATAAAAAGTGAAGGCCGTGGTTGATTGATTGCTTGAGTTGCGAAGTGAGGTAAGTGTTGGGTCTAACCTTAATTTGAGGGAATTAGGGACCCTTGAACTTCATGTTGTGTGAATTACATGTTAAACGTCGTAAATGCAAGGAGAAATGTGTATATGCGCTATTGTGTTACTTGCTTCCATGCTTTCGTTACTTATTTGTATATCTTGTTACATGCCATGATTGCTACATGCTTATTTGACTTCCATGCAATAAATGTTATTTGTCATTTAACTATCCTTGTATTAAAAATTATCCGTCCCTTCCATAATTCCATGCTTATTTGCTACTTGTCTCTAGTTGCTTTTCTTGCATATCTAAATAGTTTTATGTCTTGCTTGTATTATAGTTTCGTAACACTTGTTGCCTTCAATTATGTAGTTTCGTTGTATGAGTGGCTAATGTGGATATCGTAGAGTGGTAAAGTTGAGCATTCATGCTATTCTCCATTGCTTCGTACATTTTCTCTCTTGATGTAGGACTTATTTTTTTGTAAATTTTGGTTGTTGAATTGTTGTTGTTGATTAAAATTGTTAAGGGAGCGGGTTGCACGCTGCAACGAAAATTGAAAGGCAATGAATTGAAATTGCGAAATTGAAATCGTCGAGGTTAGGCTCGGTATTTATAGAGTACATGAGGTCGGTTGTACTCATACTACACTTTGCACTTCTTGTGCAGATACCGGAGTTGGTCCAAGCTGCGGTTTGTCAGATTTCCGTGGACCCAGCTATCAGTAGAGACTTGAGGTATAGCTGCACGGTGTCCGTAACCCTGAAGTACCCCTCTATATTATTTTAGCTGTTTATTTTGATTCAGGCAGTTATGTTTATTTCTGACCATTATCTGCAGTATTCAAGACGCTTATGTATTTGTTACACCAGTTCCATGATTTGTATTTGGATTTCGTTACTTATTAGTTTATTACTATATTTCAGACTATTCATTTTTATCATTGTCTTTTAATTTCGAAGTTGTTAAAAATGGTTAATAGATATAGCTAAAGTTGGCTTGCCTAGCAAGTGAAATATTTGGCGCCATCACGATCCCAATGGTGGGAAATTCGGGCCTTGAAAATTATATTGTTCGTCCCTTCGATGACTCTGTGCTTAATTGCTACTTGCCTTTAATTATTTTCCTTGCACACCTTGATTGTCACATGCTTCACTTGTCCAATTAATTTTTTGTAGTATTTGTGCATTCTAAGATTTCATTTTATTTGCGTGAGTTGTTGAGTTTGTTAGACACCCATAAACTTATAAAGTAGAAACTTTGAATTTTAAAGATTCTTTGATTATTATGTGGTCATTTATTGCATTGTACTTTTACTCTTAGATGTAGAAATTCTTGTAAATTGAGTTATTGGGTTGTTTATGTTAATCAAAATTGATTGGGGATCGGGTTGCATGCCGCAACGAAAATTGAAGGATATTGAATTAAAATGGTGGGAGAAGAGCAGATACTTGATTATGATAAATGCTGATATGGTGGGAGAAGGGCGGATACTTGATGATGATAAATGTTGATATGGTGGGATCAGGTTGCGCGCCACAACAGATTAAATACGTAGTACTTGATGTTGATAAATGATGATATGGTGGGATCGGATTGTGCGCCGCAACGAATTGTATATGTGGTACTTGATACTGATAACGGATGATATGGTGGGATCGGATTGCGTATCGCAACAGATTAGGTGTTTTGTAATTATTGTTATTGTTGCGTTGGTTTCAGCATTTCTTTATCAGATTATGAGAATTATTATTTAGGGTTTTCTGATAGTGAGGTTCAAGTTCATTTTCACAAATTAATTGCTTACTTCCATTTCCTGCTTCTTATTTCCAGTTATTATTATTATTATTATTATTATTATTATTAATATGTACAGGTTAATGTAAGTGGCTCGCTTTAGCCTTGTCACTCATACTACACTCCGCACTTGTTGTGCAAATACCGGAGTTCGTCCTAGCGTCGTTCAGTAGCTTTGGCTCAGATTCAAGCGCTGACGAAGACTTGACGTACAGCTGCACGGCGTCCGCAGCCGGGAGTCCCCTTCCTGTACTGTTTTATTGAGTTTCAAAATAGTGTAATTTGTCTAGACCATATTTGTAGCACTCAAGATGTTCATGAACTTGTGACACGAGCTTATGGGTTATGTTTAGACTTCATTCTTCGGTATTATTTTACTATACATCATACTTATATTGTTTTGATTGTTAATATCTTGTTATAAATTATTATAATCAGTTAACTTTTTCTTCTATGTCGTCTTGCCATGCAAGTAGATGTTAGGCGCCATCATGATCCCGAGGTTCGATTTACGGATCGTGACACATAGCCAAATAAAAAAGTATCCTCAAACCAAGTCTAGGCAAGATACTTTTCTCATCCAGGCTCATTTTCAATCTCATATCGTGCTAAAACCTCGATCTAGCCCTCTAATCGCGCAAATAAAAGCCAAACATCATCGAAAGAAGTCAAAAATGCCATAGGAAGCTATCCAATCCATGAATTTTTGATCTTCGAAGAAATTCCCAAATGTCAGTAAAAGTCAACCTGGACTCGCGTGCTCAAAATCTAAAATCAAAACCAAAATTGGATAACACATAGCTTTTTCGAGTCCAAAAAGGTAATTAGTTTCCAAAATCGAGTTCAAAGCGGTGTTGAAGTATTCAAAATACTCTCTCTTAAGGTTTAGACAAAATCCCATATTAGGTCTGCGGACCGCAGACCGGTTGCAGAGTGAGGCACAAGTGCCCAGTTCCAGAGGGCGATTATGCGGTCCTCTTTTACGGACCGTGGAAGCGTTATGCGGTCGCATATGCGACCATGGAACAACAACGAGACTTCTTTTTTCTAATTTTTTACCCGACCCTGTCAAGATATATTTAAGTAAAGGGCCACTTAGCAAAAATCATATATTTCTTGAGAGAGGGATTACCATAGCGTGAGAAGGGAAGTTAATAAGCTTATTTATCATGAACTCTTGCTAAGTTAGAGAATTCACAAGAAAATTCACCAAATCTTCGTCCTAGAGGTAGGATTCTACTACCTAGCCCTCAATTTTGTGATTTTACTGAAAATAGGTAATGAGAAAAGTAATTCTTGGGTGTGGGAGTTGTCCATTATGCATGCATACTATCAAGGGTTGAGGGAAGAATGTTGAGCTAAATTGGATAGACTTTGGATAGTGGGATGGAGGAATTCACCATGGGAAAACCTTGGCATCATAATACCAACCTAGTGTTTGATAAAATGCTCAAATAAGCTGGAACCATAAACCCTCTTAAAATTTTTATTTGATTTTCCTATGCTTCCAAATAGGTCAAAGTGGCTAAGCATTTTGGAATATTGTAGTAATTTCAAAAGCTCAAGGCGAGGTACTGTCACGACCCAAAATCCCAACCCGGTCGTGATGGCGCCTCTCATGAAGACAAGTCCAGCCAATCCAAATTAACTTCATTTTAACAGTTAAATAATACGAAAATAATAGAGGTACGGTTTAATAACAGTAAATTGCGGAAAAATATAGTAAACCATCCCGACTACAACCTTCAGATCGGGGTGTCACAAAGTCATGAGCCACTAATGAAATCCTAATAACAAAATAACTATTACAATATCTTCGGCACAATTGTTTGAAGAAAGTGGAAACAATAAAATAAAAGAGATACGGGGCTGCGGACGCCAACAGCTACCTCGTAACCTCCGAATCATCGCCCTGGCAGTAGTAGTCAATGCCTCGAAGCGGAACCGTTAACGCCTGAATCTGCACACATGGTGCAGGGAGTAATGTGAGTACTTCAACTCAGTGAGTAACACAAATAAATAATGACTGAAAGTAAGAAAACACATAATGCACAAGGCAATCCATAATGAAGTAATGAAACGTCAGTGAAATAGTAAACCAGTGTAAATTCAAGTAGAATCTCCTTTCAACGGTAAAACATGTACATCTTTCAAGTAATTAACGTGAAGTAAAGAAAGCACTTTAAAACCACCCCTCGGGCACAACATCATTTAAAAACAGTAAAATCTTTCAAACTCCGGTTACCAGTTGTCATTGTTACCAACTGTAAATCTATCAAACTCCGGTTACCAGCTGTCATTGTTACCAACTGTATTATCTCTGGTTACCGGTTGTCATTGTTACCAACCGTAACCTACAGTTGTCATTGTTACCAACTGTATTATCTACTCATCTCCGGTTATCAGTTGTCATTGTTACCAACTGTACCCTGCGCTCACTGTGGGTGGTTCAGACTCCGGGAGGGGCTTCTTACGGCCCAAGCGCTATATCATATCTCGTGGCGGCGTGCCACCCGATTCCATTTACAACATATCCGTAGCAGCGTGCCACCCGATCCATTTCAAAATCATTTGAAAACATCATTTAGCTTTCAAAACTGAGTTCAAGTAATGATTCAAATTATTAACAAATACCCCCGAAGGGTTCACATAACCGGCACGAAGCCCAAATATGGCTAGAAGCCCAAATCGTTATATTATCAAATCAGTTCAAATCAATAGGTAATAAAAAAAAATCATCAATGGGGACGGACCAAGTCACAATCCCCAGTAGTAAACGACCCCACGCTCATCATCGAGCGTGTGCCTTTCTTCAATATAGCACTACAATGTGCAATCCGGGGTTTCAAACCCTCAGAGCATCATTTACAATCATTACTCACCTCAAACTGGCTAAATCCTTAGCCCGCGACATGTTTTCCCTTTGAATTGGCCTCCACGTGCGTCGAATCTATTCAAATTCAGAATAATTACGTCACAATATGCTATGGGGACAAAGCCCAAGCGAAAATAATCAAATTTACTAGGAAATCCCGAAATTAGCAAAAACCCGAGCCCTGGGCCCACATCTCAAAATTCATAAATTATCACCTTAACGGGTTCCTTATCTCCTCACGAGTTCAACCATATAAAATTTGTCGAATTCCGACACGGGATCGACCTTCAACCCTCAAATCTAAGCTTTAGGGTTTCCACTAATTTCCCAACTCAAAATACTAGTAAAAATGCTAAAAACAACTATAATCTTAGGTAATTCCTTCAAAATCGAGTTAGGAACACTTAACCCGATGTTTCTCTCGGAAACCCTCCAAGAATTGCTTCAAAACTTGTTTCAATTCGAGTTCTATGGCCCCAAGTATGTTTAAGATGACCAAGACTCTTCCTCTAAGAATTTGTCCATGAAAATATCCTTTGAATATGGTTTTGAGGTTGATTTATGGTGACTCTATGTTGTTTGAAGGTGTCTTCTTCGTGGGTATTAAAATTGGGTCTTGTAGGGCAAAATGAACACTGAGTTCTACTTAAAAGCATCAAAAAATCGGGTTAAAACGCCTTCTTCAGGTCAAAAATGCGATCCTATTTGCCTAAAATGCGGACCGCATTTCGCTTTTGCGGTTTGCATTTTGGTCGCATTTCCCCCCAAGTTTCTGCCTCATTCTGCGACCAAAATGCGGTTCGCATGTCGAATCTGCGATCGCATATTCGACATGTCTGCGAAATTTTTCCCCGACACGAAAATAGGCATAACATACTTATACGATGTCCGAATTGGACGATTCTTTTTGCTATGGCTCCGAAATTTGGATACGGATCTAATGCTTCAATCAAAACTGAATTTGGAGTTCATTTGCATAATACGATACCACTTTTTCTTGAAGGTACGACATCGACACCTTCTTGAAACGCCAAAGTTAAACTCCATCAACTATCCAAAATCCATTCGAGACCTTCGAGACTTCAACCAAACATGCCAACATGTCCCATAACATTATTCAAACTTGTTCCAACCATCGGAACGTTCAAATCAATATCATAACATCAAATTCGCATCGGATTCAACCCTAAGGATCTCAAAATCTTCTAAATCGCTCTTTTGATCTAAACCCGACCAAACCACGTCCGAATGACCTGAAATTTTGCACACAAGTCATAAATCACATATCGAAGCTACAGCAACTTTCGAAATTCCATTCCGACCCTCGGATCAAAATCTCGCCTATCGACTGAATATCGCCAAAATTCTAACTTCACCAATTCAAGCCTAATTCTACACGGAACCTCCAAAACTAATTCCGATCACTCTCCTAAGTCATAAGTCCTCTCCCGAAACTAACCGAATCATCGGAATTCACATCCGAGCCTTCTAACTCATAAGTCAACATACAGTTGACTTTTACAACTTAAACCT
>MCJB01048029.1:51486-67546 GCA_002018475.1 Nicotiana obtusifolia
GCCACCTCCCCAACTCGCCGAAGTACTTCAAACGGCCCAATGAACCGAGGACTCAATTTCCCTTTCTTTCCGAACCTCATAACACCTTTCATGGAAGAAACTTTCAGCAAGACCTTTTTGCCAACCATGTAAGACACATCTCGAACCTTTCTATCGGCATAACTCTTTTGCCTCGACTGTGCTGTACGAAGCCTCTCCTGGATTACCTTCACCTTTTCTAGAGCATCTTGAACCAAGTCAGTCCCCAATAGCCTAGCTTCGCCGGGCTCGAACCAACCAACCGGAGATCTACACCGTTTCCCATACAGAGCCTCATACGGAGCCATCTGAATACTTGACTAATAGCTGTTATTATAAGCGAATTCTGCAAGAGGCAGAAACTCATCCCATGAATCTATGAAATCAATAGCACATGCACGCAACATGTCCTCTAGTATCTGAATGGTACGTTCGGACTGCCCATCCGTCTGAGGATGAAATACTGTGCTCAATTCCACCTGTGTACCCAACTCCCTCTGCACGGCTTTCCAAAACTGCAAGGTGAACTGAGTACCTCTATCAGAAATGATAGAAACTGGAACACCATGCAGCCGAACAATCTCTCGGATATAAATCCTTGCCAACCGTTCTGAAGAATAGGTGGTACACACAGGAATGAAGTGTGCGGACTTGGTCAGCCGATCCACAATTACCCAAATAGCATCGAACTTCTTCAAAGTCCGCGGGAGTCCAACAACAAAGTCCATAGTGATCCGCTCCCATTTCCACTCGGGAATAGCTATCTGCTGAAGCAAACCACCCGGCCTCTGATGTTCATATTTTACTTGCTGACAGTTGAGACACTGGGCTACGAATCCCACAATATCCTTCTTCATCCTTCTCCACCAATAATGTTGCTTCAAATCCTGGTACATCTTTGCGGCACCTGGATGAATAGAATACCGTGAGCTATGGGCCTACTCAAGAATCAATTCCCTAAGACCATCCACATTGGGTCCACAAATACGGCCCTGTATCCTCAACACTCCATCATCACCGATGGTCACATCTTTAGCATCATCATGCTGAACTCTATCCTTAAGGACAAGCAAATGCGGATCGTCATATTGACGTTCCTTGATGCGATCATATAACAAAGACCGAGAAATCACGCAAGCCAACACCCGGTTAGATTCCGAGATGTCTAATCTCACCAGCCTATTAGCCAAGGTCTGGACATCGACTGCGAGAGGTCTCTCTCCAACTGGAATGTATGCCAAACTCCCCATACTCACTGCCTTTCGGCTTAAAGCATCAGCCACCACATTGGCCTTTCCCCGATGGTATAGTATAGTAACATCATAATCCTTGAGCAATTCTAACCATCTCCGCTGCCTCAGATTAAGATCTTTTTGCTTGAACAAATGTTGAAGGCTACGATGATCAGTGAACACTTCACAAGATACGCCGTATAAGTAATGCCTCCAAATCTTTAAAGCATGAACTATGGCAGCCAGCTCCAAATCATGCACGGGATAGTTCTTCTCATGAGGCTTCAACTGACGAGAAGCATAAGCAATAACTCTACCCTCCTGCATTAATACACAACCGATCCCAATTCTTGAGGCATCACAATAGACGGTATACGAACCTGAGGCTGATGGTAGAACCAATACTGGAGCTGTGGTTAGGGCTGTCTTGAGCTTTTGAAAGCTCTCCTCACACTGGTCCGACCATACAAATTGAATACCCTTCTGAGTCAATTTGGTCAAGGGCGATGCAATGGATGAGAAACCCCGAACAAACCGGCGATAATAGCCTACCAACCCGAGAAAGCTACGAATCTCGGTGACCGAGGACGGTCTAGGCCAACTCTGAACCGCCTCTATCTTCTTTGGATCTACCTGTATGACCTCACTGGACACCACGTGCCCCAAGAAAGCCACTAAATTGAGCCAAAACTCACAGTTGGAGAATTTTGCATAAAGCTTCTCCTCCCTCAATCTCTGTAATACAACTCGCAGATGATCTGCGTGCTCTTCCAAGCTACGCGAGTATACCAGAATATCGTCAATAAATACCACCACGAATGAATCCAGATAAGGCCAAAATACATTGTTCATTAACTGCATGAACGCTGCTGGGGCACTGGTTAGCCCGAAAGACATAACAAGAAAATCATAGTGGCCATATCTAGTCCGGAAAGCAGTCTTAAGAATATCTGCATCCCTGATCTTTAACTGGTGATATCCTGAACGGAGATCAATCTCAGAGAACACTCGTGCTCCCTGAAGCTGGTCAAATAAATCATCAATGCGAGGCAAGGGATATTTGTTCTTGATTGTTACCTTGTTCAATTGCCTATAATCGATGCACATCCTCATCGTGCCATCCTTCTTTTTCACAAATAGAACCAGTGCACCCCAAGGTGACACACTAGGGCGAATGAACCCTTTATCTAGGAGTTCCTCAAGTTGCTCCTTTAATTCTTTCAACTCTGCTGGTGCCATACGATACGGTGGAATAGAAATGGGCTGAGTGCCCGGCACCAGGTCAATACCGAAATCAATATCCCTGTCCGGCGGCATGCCCGGTAGGTCTGCAGGAAATACATCGGGAAAAACCGCACAACTGGAACAGAATCGATGCTTGGAGTCTCAGCTCCAACATCCCTTACGAATGCTAGGTATGCAAGGAAACCCTTCCCAACCATACGTTGGGCTTTCAAATATGATATCACCCTACCGGGAATATAATCAGTCACGCCATGCCACTCAATCCGCGGCACACCCGGCATAGCCAAAGTAACTGTCTTAGCATGACAGTCTAAAATAGCACGATATGGAGATAACCAATCCACGCCCAAAATAACATCAAAATCTACCATGCTTAATAGCAATAGATCAACTCGGGTCTCCAAACCCCGAATAGTTACTACAGACGACCGATACACACGGTCTACAACGACAGTGTCACCCATCAGGGTAGACACATGAACAGGTAGAGCAAGAAGCTCACGGGGCGTACCCAAATAATGAGCAAAATATGAAGACACATATGAATAGGTGGAACCGGGATCAAACAATACAGAGGCATCTTTGTGGCAGACTGAAACAATACCTGTAATAACGGCATCAGAAGCACTGGCATCTGTCCTGCCTGAGATAGCATAGAATCGAGCCTGGCCACCGCCTGCTCGACCTCCCCCTCTAGGGCGACCCCTAGCTACCTGACCACCGCCCCTAGCTGGCTGGGCGGGTGATAAAGTAACTGGAGTAGATGTCGAGGGTTGACCCCTCTGCTGGGACGATCTAGCACCACGACAAGGACAATTCCTCCACATGTGGCCCATCTCGCCACACTCAAAACAGATCACCGGTGCTCTAGCAGATGCACTCGGTCTAGAAGGACCCTGGGCTGACGGAGAATGAGCTGGGAGGGCGCCAAGTGTTGACTAGCCCTGCTGCAACCCATGATAGCCACCCTGCAGATGCCCCAATATACCCTGGGCTTACTGACTGAGCAGGCCTGAATGAACGACCTCTACCTTGCTGAAACTGGCCTCTCGAAGGAGTACCACTGAAATTACCCGATCCTCGAGGCCTCTTAGCCTCCCTCTCCTCTCGCTCCTGACAGAGAACCGTCTCAATACTCTCTCCCTAGTCATAAGAATACGAAGATGGTAGTTAAGGCCATCCACAAACCTCCTGATCCTTTCACGATCAGTCGGAACCATCCAGACAGCATGTTGAGCCAATTCAGAAAATCTTGACTCCTATTGCGATACAGTCATATCCCCCTGTCGCAGCCACTCAAACTGTCTGCGCAGCTCCTCTCTGCGGGACTGCGGCACATACTTCTCCAAGAAAAGAGTGGAGAACTGTTGCCAAGTAAGGGGTGCTGCATTAACCGGCCTACGTCTCTCATACGACTCCCACCAATTAAAGGCAGCTCCCGTGAATTGAAATGTGGTAAATGCCACACCACTAGACTCAAGAATCCTGGCTGTCCGGAGCATTCTCTAGCACTTGTCAAGAAAACCTTGGGCATCCTCACCCTCAGCACCACTAAATGACGGAGGCTGGAGTCTGCCAAACCTCTTAAGACGACACTGCTCATCGTCCGGCATAACTGGTACAATGAATTCGTGAGCCGGCGCAACTGGCTGGGCTGGAGGTGCCCCCGGCATCTGTAGTCCCTGGACTACTTGCTCAGGTGTACGGGCAACTGGAGTCTGATTGCCTCCCCCGGCCTGAGAAGTAATTGCGGCTGTAGTGGCTGAAACCGCCTGAGCTAGGCCAGTGCAAATAGTTAGAATCTGAGCCAAAGTCTCTTGAAGACCTGGAATAGCTGCAGGCACATCTGGTGCCTGAACTGGGGCTGCTGGAGCCTGTTCCTGAGCTGGGGTAGCCGGTGGATCAACAGATGCTGCCCTCGCCGCTCTGCCTCTACCAAGACCACGACCTCGTCTACGGCCTCTGGTGGCCTCAGTGGGTGGTACTGGTGGTCGTCCGCCTCGTCCAGTAGTTCGTGGCCTCACCATCTGTGAGAGAACAAGATAGCAATGGTTTTAGTACTCGGATCAACGAGTTCGCACGATAAGGATTTCAATAATATGGAATTTTCCTAAAAAGGTTCTGCAGCCTCTCGAAGATAAGTACAGACGTCTCCGTACCGATCCGCAAGACTCTACTAAACCCGCTCATGACTCGTGAGACCTATGTAACCTAGGCACTGATACCAACTTGTCACGACCCTAACCCCGAACCCGGTCGTGATGGCGCCTCTCATGAAGACAAGGCCAGCCAATCCAAACTAACTTCATTTTAACAGTTAAATAATACGAAAATAATAGAGGTACAGTTTAATAACAGTAAATTGCGGAAAAATATAGTAAACCATCCCAACTACAACCCTCAGATCGGGAAGTCACAAAGTCATGAGCCACTAATGAAATCCTAATAACAAAATAACTATTACAAAATCTTCGGCACAATTGTTTGAAGAAAGTGGAAACAACAAAATAAAATAGATACGGGGCTGCGGACGCCAACAGCTACCTCGTAACCTCCGAATCACCGCCCTGGCAGTAGTAGTCAATGCCTCGAAGCAGAACCGTTAACGCCTGAATCTGCACACATGGTGCACGGAGTAATGTGAGTACTTCCAACTCAGTGAGTAATACAAATAAATAATGACTGAAAGTAAGAAAACACATAATGCACAAGGCAATCCATAATGAAGTAATGAAACATCAGTGAAATTGTAAACCAGTGTAAATTCAAGTAGAATCTCCTTTCAACGGTAAAACATGTACATCTTTCAAGTAAATAACGTGAAGTAAAGAAAGCACTTTAAAACCGCCCCTCGGGCACAACATCATTTAAAAACAGTAAAATCTTTCACACTCCGGTTACCAGCTGTCATTGTTACCAACTGTAACCTACAGTTGTCATTGTTACCAACTGTAAATCTATCAAACTCCGGTTACCAGTTGTCATTGTTACCAACTGTATTATCTCTGGTTACCGATTGTCATTGTTACCAACCGTATCTACAGTTGTCATTGTTACTAACTGTATTATCTACCCATCTCCGGTTATCAGTTTTCATTGTTACCAACTATAACCTACAGTTGTCATTGTTACCAACTGTAATTATCATAATGGGTACCCTGCGCTCACTGTGGGTGGTTCAGACTCCGAGAGGGTCTTCTTACGGCCCAAGCGCTATATCATATCTCGTGGCGGCGTGCCACCCGATCCCATTTACAACATATCCGTAGCGGCATGCCACCCGATCCATTTCAAAATCATTTGAAAACATCATTTAGCTTTCAAAACTGAGTTCAAGTAATGATTCAAATCATTAACAAATACCCCCGAAGGGTTCACATAACCGGCACGAAGCCCAAATATGATTTCAGTAAACAGTGATAAATTACCCCTGAAGGGTTCACATAATCGGCACGAAGCCCAAATATGGCTAGAAGCCCAAAACGTTATATTATCAAATCAGTTCCAATCAAATAGGTAGTAAAAATCATCAATCGGGACGGACCAAGTCATAATCCCCAGTAGTAAACAACCCCACGCTCATCATCGAGCGTGTGCCTTACTTCAATATAGCACTACAATGTGCAATCCGGGGTTTCAAACCCTCAGAGCATCATTTACAATCATTACTCACCTCAGACTGGCTAAATCCTTAGCCTGCGACGCCTTTGCCCTTTGAATTGGCCTCCACGTGCATCGAATCTATTCAAATTCAGAATAATTACGTCACAATATGCTATGGGGACAAAGCCCAAGCAAAAATAATCAAATTTACTAGGAAATCCCGAAATTAGCAAAAACCCGAGCCCCGGGCCCACATCTCAAAATTCATAAATTATCACCTTAACGGGTTCCTTATCTCCTCACGAGTTCAACCATATAAAATTTGTCGAATTCCGACACGGGATCGACCTTCAACCCTCAAATCTAAGCTTTAGGGTTTCCACTAATTTCCCAACTCAAAATACTAGTAAAAATGCTAAAAACAACTATAATCTTAGGTAATTCCTTCAAAATCGAGTTAGGAACACTTACCCTGATGTTTCTCTCGGAAACCCTCCAAGAATTGCTTCAAAACTTGTTTCAATTCGAGTTCTATGGCCCCAAGTATGTTTAAGATGACCAAGACTCTTCCTCTAAGAATTTGTCCATGAAAATATCCTTTGAATATGGTTTTGAGGTTGATTTATGGTGACTCTATGTTGTTTGAAGGTGTCTTCTTCGTGGGTATTAAAATTGGGTCTTGTAGGGCAAAATGAACACTGAGTTCTACTTAAAAGCATCAAAAAATCGGGTTAAAATGCCTTCTTCAGGTCAAAAATGCGATCTTATTTGCCAAAAATGCGGACCGCATTTCGCTTTTGCGGTTCGCATTTTGGTCGCATTTCCCCCCAAGTTTCTCCCTCATTCTGCGACCAAAATGCGGTTCGCATGTCGAATCTGCGGTCAATCTGCGATCGCAGATTCGAAATGTCTGCAGAATTTTTCCCCGACACGAAAATAGGCATAACTTCCTCATACGATGTCCGAATTGGACGATTCTTTTTGCTATGGCTCCGAAATTTTGTTACGGAACTAATGCTTCAATAAAAACTGAATTTGGATTTTATTTGCGTGGTACGATACCACTTTTTCTTGAAGGTACGGCATCGACACCTTCTTGAAACGCCAAAGTTAAACTCCATCAACTATCCAAAATCTATTCGAGACCTTCGGGACTTCAACCAAACATGCCAACATGTCCCATAACATTATTCAAACTTGTTCCAACCATCGGAACGTTCAAATCAACATCATAACATCAAATTCGCATCGGATTCAACCCTAAGGATCTCAAAATCTTCTAAATCGCTCTTTTGATCTAAACCCGACCAAACCACGTCCGAATGACCTGAAATTTTGCACACAACTCATAAATCACATATTGAAGCTACAGCAACTTTCGAAATTCCATTCCGACCCTCGGATCAAAATCTCGCCTGTCAACCAGAAATCGCCAAAATTCTAACTTCACCAATTCAAGCCTAATTCTACACGGAACCTCCAAAACTAATTCCGATCACTCTCCTAAGTCATAAGTCCTCTCCTGAAACTAACCGAATCATCAGAATTCACATCCGAGCCTTCTAACTCATAAGTCAACATACAGTTGACTTTTACAACTTAAGCCTCCTTGGAAGAGACTAAGTGTCTCATTTCTTACCGATTTCACTCCGAATGCAACTTACTCAATTAAATTACCTAAAACACTGATAACAAGGATTAATGATACAGATATTGGGGAAGACGGAGCAGTAAACCATGAGACAATTTACCGGGTCGTCACAGGTATGTTAGCTAAACTCTTCTCTTAGAATTAAACCCCACAATATCTTTGTAGTTCCCTAGTTTCGAATTATAAATTAATTATTTCAAATAAGCTTCGTATCGAAAGATATACGTTCAATATGTATTCTAATGTTCACGTTATGTTATATTCTATTTGAAAATGTTCTCGAAGCATGGGTTGCATATCTGATTGTTATATCTTTAAGTCGTGATTCAAATGAAGGAAATTATATCAAATTGTGTATGAAATTTCAATGTGCTTAACTTCTTATTTGCTTGATATATGGACATAAAGTCTTGAATAGAAATGCTCTGTCGTTGATGATCCGTGATAATGTTGAGAGTGAAAGAGATGAATATTACATATGAAATACGACCAATGTGCCAAAAGTAACATTGTGTTATGGCCATCGGTGCCAATGAACTGGATTATATATAAAAGACAATGAAATAATTTGTCAATCCTTGAAATAAATAAACACCCTAGGAGTGTCGTTAGTCACCAAGGAAGGGTGGGTTGAAATGACCTAACCCGGAAACTACACGTGCCGGTGTAAGAGGGAATTGTGATTGAACCCCTTCATTGGGATAAGATTGATGTGAAGAGAATATTCACCTTCATTGGGATGAGATGATTGCTAGAAAAGGTGATGTCGATCCACATGGTATATTGGTGAGACGGCCTAGCTGGTCGGGTCGTGATCAGACGCCATGCCACACACATGGTGGTGATTGTGCTTGAGATTATGCTTTAAGCAATTATTGAGACTAAGATAATGATTGTGATTGTGGTTGATGTATTTGGATGAGACGGCCTAGCCAATCGAGCCGTGATCGGACTCCATGCTATTATCACGGTGGTATATCAGTGCTAAGTTATCCCAACCCAAATTATTTAAATTTTCTTGACACCTACCTTGCTCCTAATTATGATGTTTTAGTATTATACGAGGCTTACATTTATTTATGACTGTCCTACTTTGTGTTATACTTCATTCTAGATAGAGGGTGTTTAGACTCACATACTAGTAGTATTCCATATGTACTAGCGTCTCTTTTGCTGGGGTCGCTGTATCTTTAATGGATGCAAGTGGTTCCGCAGCAGGTGGCATTGATCGTTGATAGTACTACACCCTCTTCTAAGAAAATTTGGTGAGCCCCACTTCATTCAGGGTCGTGTATCTTTTGTCCAACGTGTATTATGTTTTGAGGTATAGCCAGGGCCTTGTTGCCGACGTTATCGTAGTATTTTATATCCATAGAGGCTCCGTAGACATAGTGTGGGTTTTATGTTGGTTTTGGGAAAGTCAAACTAGCCTTGTTGCATTTAAATCACTTGTTACACTTTAGCTGCGATTGTGTATGTATTTTGAGTCTATAAAATGAAGTGACTAATATTAATGGAATTGGCATTGTTCATGGAATCCACTCAATGGTTAATTAATGATACAAATGTATCTTCTCTTTACTGGTGGACGAGTTTGGTAGAAGGTATTGTAAAGGCTTGCTTGATTAGAGTATCTTGGTTGAGCGCCGGTCACGCTCCCCAAGGTCGGGGTATGACAAACTTGGTATGGGAGCCTAAGGTTTTAATGTGTCCTAGGGTGTCCCGGAGCCGTGCCTAATAGAGTCATTCTTATCAATGTGTTGTCGACCGCATCTATAATTAGGACGCTACTTGGGCAATTTAGGAATAATACCCTTCTTTGATGTTCTATATCGTGCGATGAAGCTGATTGTAAGATTGTTCCTCCTTTAAATCGTGCATTGCTCTAGTTTTCAGTATATGGCACCTACAAAAAAAAAGGAAGAACTGGACAAGGTGCCAATGCCACCCCAAGAATGGCAATTGATCCTTTACGTAATGATGCGATTGAGAACCCGAGGGGTGAGAATATTTCCCCGACTTCTACACTACCTGATTCCACTACACCTGATCAGACCACGCTAGTTCCTAAACCTACTAAGGGTGCAACAATCCCTCCAACCGATACTCTAGTTTCACCTCCGCCCCCAGCTTCCGATCTTGATGTTCTAGAAGGGGATCTTAGCGTAGCCATACAGATGTTGGCTTAGAGCTCAAATGTTGCGCCTACTTACTCAAGTCAGCAACGGGAATCTGCTAGTTCCAGGATGAACAAATTTCTTCAGTTAGATCCTCAAGTGTTCGCGGGTACTAATCCTGAGGAGGACCACTAGGACTTCATTGATGAGATGCACAAAACTCTTTGAGTTATGCGTGCTACTGAGACAGAAGCAGTGGAGTTGGCATCCTATTTCTTGAAAAAGGTGGCATATTCTTGGTTTGAACTGCGGGAGGAGTCCCGTGAGGAGGGGAGCCCTCCAGCGAGGTGGAATGACTTCACCGATGTTTTCATTGATCATTTCTTGCTTGCCGAGAATAAGGAAACCCGTGCCGTTGAGTTTGAGAGCTTAAGCCAACATAGAGTGAGGGTGTGGGAGTAATATATGGGATTTGCACACCTGTCCAAGTACGTTTTACACATGCTGCCCACTATGGAGGCGAGAGTGCATAGGTTTGTGGAGGGCCTTAGCCCCTTAGTTATTAACGAGGCAACTACAACTTCCTTGAATTTTGATATGAACTATGGGAAGACGGTGGCATTTGCTCAACCTATAGAGAGCCGTAAAATGAAGAATAAGATGGAGCAAGAGAGTAGCAGCAAGGCCCGGTCCGCGGGCAATCTTGGAGTTTCTTTAGGTAGTGGTGATGGTAGGTCATCATTCAGGGGAGGCTCATCAGGGCCATGTAACGACCTGATTGTTCTTTTTGAGAGTATTAGCCTCGAACCCCAATTTATTTCTCCCTCTATTTAATTTTATGGTTACGTGACTTGCCGGGAGGTTTGGTTTTTGATTTTGGAGTGAAATGGGACACATAGTCCCAACAATGAAAGTTTAAGCCGAAGGAATTGACCATAGTTTGATTAGTGTGAAGACGACTCTGTAATGGAGCTTTGACGGTTTCAATAGCTCCCTATGATTATTTTAATCTAAGGAGCGTGTTCGGATGTTGATTTGGAGGTCCGTAGGTCATTTCATCATGAAATGGAAAAAGTTGCAAAGTTGGGTATTTTTGGAATGTTTGACCGAGATTTTTCATATCGGGGTCGGATTCTAATACCAGAAGTTTGAGTAGGTTTCTAATGTCAATTATGACTTGTGTGCAAAATTTGAGATCAATCGGATTCCATCTGCTTGTCCTTAAGGACACAGTTTAGCATACTGATGCCAAGGAAGCCAGTATTAGAGATCACGATGTATTACGGATGCAGGGCAGGATATGTGTGCCCAATGTAGATGGTTTGCATGAGTTGATTCTCCAGGTGACTCACAGTTCCCGGTAATCCATTCATCCAGGTGCCACGAAGATGTATCAGGACTTGAGGCAGCACTATTGGTGTAGGCGGATGAAGATGGACATAATGGAATATATAGCTCGGCCTAAATTGTCAATAGGTGAAGTATGAGCATCAGGACAAGGTGGATTGCTTCAGAACTTAGAAAATTCCAAAGTGGAAATGGGAGCGGATCACTCTGGATTTCGTTGTTGGGCTCACACAGACTCATAGGAAGTTCGATGTAGTTTGGGTTATCGTGGATAGGCTGACCAAGCAGCCTATTTAATTCTTGTGGTTGCTATTTACTCCTCGGAGCAGCTGGCTCTGGTGTACATTAGCGAGATTGTCAGGCTTTATGGCGTGCCGATATCTATCTTCTCTGACCGGGGTATGCAGTTGACATTGCAGTTCTGGAGAGCCGTATTACGTGAGTTGGGTAGTCGGGTAGAGTTGAGTACGGTATTTCACCCTCAGATGGACGGGCAGTCCGAGTGCACTATTCAAATATTGGAGGATATGCTTCGTGCATGTGTGATTGATTTTGGGGGTGCTTGGGATCAATTCTTGCCACTTGCGGAGTTTTCCTATAACAACAATTATCGGTCAAGCATTAAGATGGAACTGTATGAGGCTTTGTATGGTAACCGGTGTCAGTTTCTAGTGGGTTGGTTCGAGCCGGGCGAGGCTATCCAATTGGATACAGACTTGGTTCAGGAATCTTTGGAAAAGGTTAAATTGATTCAGGATCGATTTCGCACAATCCAATCCAGACAGAATAGTTATGCGGATCGGAAGGCTCGCGACATTGCATTCATGGTTGGGGAGCGAGTCTTGCTCCGGGTTTCGCCCATGAAGGGTGTTATGAGGTTTTGAAAGAAGGGCAGGCTGAATATCGGGCCTTTGAGATTCTTGAGAGGGTTTGAGAGGTGGCATACAGACGTGTACTGCCACCTATTCTCTCTGCATTTCGTCTAGTATTCCATGTTTTCATGCTTCGAAAGTATCACGA
The DNA here is from genome assembly GCA_002018475.1 of Nicotiana obtusifolia. Taxonomy (NCBI): domain Eukaryota; kingdom Viridiplantae; phylum Streptophyta; class Magnoliopsida; order Solanales; family Solanaceae; genus Nicotiana; species Nicotiana obtusifolia. The sequence continues at coordinate 63,720 of MCJB01048029.1, forward strand.
TGATCTGTCTCATGTGTTAGGCTTCAGCTCAGTCCAGTTGGATAAAGATCTATTTTTTGTCAAGGAACCGATGTCCATTTTGGACAGGCAGGTTCTAATGTTGAGGTCGAAGAACATCTCTTCAGTGAATGTTTAGTGGAGGGTTCATCTGGTCGGGGAGGTGACTTGGGAGACCGATCATGATATGTGCAACCGTTATCGTTATCTTTTCAGCACTTCAAGTATGTCTCTATACTCGTTTGAGACGAACGTTTATTTTAAGGGGGTGAAGATATAATGACTCGGCCGGTCGTTTAGAGAGTATTAGTCCCGAATCCTTATTTATTTATCCCACTATTTTATTTTGTTGTAACGTAACTTGCCGGTAGGATTGGTTTTTGGTTTCGGATTGAAATGGGACACATAGTCCTTAAAATGAAAGTTTAAGTCAAAGGAATTGACCATAATTTGATTTGTCTAAAGACGACTCTATAATGGAGTTTTGATGGTTTCAATAACATTGTATGGTGATTTTGGTCGTACGAGCGTGTCCAGATGTCGATTTGGAGGTCTGTAGGTCATTTCAGCGTCAAATGGCGAAAGTTGGAAAGTGGGGTGATTTTCAGAATGTTTGACAGGGAGTGGACTTTTTGATATCGGGGTTTGATTTCGATTCCGAAAATTTGAGTAGGTCCGTAATGTTAATTATGACTTGCGTGCAAAATTTGAGGTCAATCGGACTTGTTCTGATAGGTTTCGGTGTTGGATGTGGAAGTTAGAAGCTCAAAAGTTTATTAGCCTTGAACCGATGTGCAATTCGTGGTTTTAGCTTTGTTTGGTGTGATTTGAAGGCTTGACTAGGTTCGTGTGATGTTTTATGAATTGTTGGTATAATTGGTTGAGGTCCCAGGGGCCAAAGTGGTGATTCGGACAATGTTCGGCAAATTTCAGAACTTTGAAAGACTGCTGGAACTGCTGATTTTGCTGGTGTCTAGTTTCCTTCATCGCGTTCGCGAAGTGTATTTGGGAGGCATGTGAGTTTTGTTCTTCACATTCGCGAAGATGGTTGCACTTTTGTGAAGGTTTAGGAAGTTGTTCACTGCGTTCGCGTTTGAGGGGTTGCGTTTTTGTGGGCCTGGGCTCACCATACATCGCGTTTGCGTGGGGGATCTCGCGTTCGCGAAAAGGAATCTGGCAGCTTTGAATTTTTTTTCTTCGCGAATGCGAGGCACATTCCATGTTCGCAAAGAAGAAAACACTTGGACAACACAGTAAATTTCAAAATCGAGGGTTTTCTCCCATTTTCATTTGGGACCTTGAGAGTTCGGATCTAGGGAGAATTGGAGGGATTTTCGGAGGAAACATTTGGGTAAGGATTGTTCACTCATTTTTGATTATATTCCACTAATTTATCATTAATTTCTTCATTAATTAAGGAATTGAGTTGAGAAAATTAGGGAAAAGACGAAAAGATACTTAGGACAATTTTGAGGTTTGATCGAGATTTTTTGTATTGGATTTGAGTAATTTTTGTACGGGTGAACTCGATATCGAATGGGTGTTCGTATTTTGTGACAGTTACCCGATTCCGAGACGTGGGCCCGGATCGACTTTTTAGGGCGATATTTCAATTCTTTGCTAATTTTGTACTTTTATTACTTAAATTATTTTCTTATAGTTATATTTATAGTATGTATTATTTTTGCTAGATTCGAGCCAATCAGAGTTAGGAAGTCGAGGGAAAGGCATTCTTATTCATTGATTGAGCGATATTTGAGGTAAGTAACTTGTCTAACCTTTTCTGGGGAAAACTCCCCGTAGGTTTTGGTACTGTAATGGTATTTATAATGCGTGAAGGCCGTGTATGCAAGTTTACAAGTGCGTACTCGAGTTAAATGTCAAAAATCCAGTCTTGCTAAGTAGTTTCCTTTTCAATTCCTTAACTAAGTTACTCTAGTATATGTAGTCATCCTGTTTAGCCTAATGTCGCATGTCTACGTGTCTTATCTCTTACTTGCAATTTGTGCAACGTGCTTAGTTGGATTACCTGTTTCCTTGATTTTGTATTCATTCTTTAATTGTAGGATTCCTTGCAGCAATTTCATTGTCCCATTTGTTATCTGTTGCATATTTACTTTTGGGACTACGAGGCGGTATCCGGGAGCGCCCCTGTTGCATATTTAATTTTAGGTCTACGCGGCGGTACCTCGAGAGCACACATATTATGTATTTACTTTTGGGACTACGAGGCGGTACCTCGGGACCGCCCCTATTGTGTATTTACTTTTGGGACTACGAGGTGGTACCTCGGGAGTGCCCCTGTTGTTTACCTCTATTTGCTGTGTGGTAATAATTTTGTAATTTCTCATTGTTCATTTCTAGTCATTTCATTATATTATTACATCTTGTGCCTTGTTTCCTATTATTTCACGTAGGGCCCTGACTTACCCTCGTCACTACTCTACTAAGGTTAAGCTCGGAACATATTAGGTACCATTGTGGTGTACTCATACTACACTTCTGCACATCTTTTTGTGCAGATCCTGGTAGTGTTTACTAGACCAGATACCACTGAGATAGCCGTACGTGGAGACTTCAAGGTATATCTGCCAGCGTTTGCAGACCTCGTAGTCCCCGTCTATCTTTATTATGTTGTTTTGTTTATTTTCATTAGACTTTGATGTATAAGGATACTTAGAATTTTCTCTTTAGAGCTTGTGACTTATTTCTACCGAGTTATGGGAGTTGTAACTAGTTTGAATCGCAGTTCTTATTTATTTATGCGGTTGAGGTTGGGTTTCAGTTTTATATTCAGTTATTCCTCATAATTGTTTAGCTTATCAAGTCTTAGAAACTAGGTTCCATCACAACATCCTACCGAGGGAAATTGAGGTTGTCGCAGGCCATCACAGTCTTTTGCTTAGTCTTCAGTCAGTGCACCGCTCTCAGGGCCCAGTCAGCAGCAGCTGAGTATTTTAGGCCCGATAAGGGCAACAAGGAATCCAACCAGCAGGGTCGGTCTGGTAGGAGATTCCAGCAGCAACAGAGGACCCCATGCCCTACGTGTGGAAAAATGGAACTGGGAATCTGCTACTGGACCTACCCACATGTTATGGGTGCAGATTGAGGGGTCACATTCAAAGGGATTGTCGTTAGTTTCGCCAGGGTGCAAGCAGGGGTACGGCATGGCTGGCCAGTTCTTCAGCTACTACGTCTGCAGCACCTCTTCCAGCTCGAGGCATTGCAGCATTCGCAAGGCATGGTTCAGCTAGGGGTGGTACACAGAGTTCAGGATGACCCTGCCATTTCTATACTATGTAAGGTCGCCGGAGTTCAGAGGTTTCTGCAGATGTTGTCATAGGTATATTGACTCTCCAATCTCATGATGTGTATGCTCTTATTGATCCCGGTTCCACCTTTTCCTATGTTAGTCCCTATGTTGCAATAGAAACTGGGATAGACCCGGAACAGCTTCATGAGCCATTCTCTGTATCAACTTCGGTTGGCAAGTCTATTGTGGCCGTGCGGTTTTATAGGGATTGTGTTGTCACGGTGCATAGTCGGAACACCATGGGCGATCTCATTTAGTTGGGGATGGTTGATTTTGATGTAATAATAGGGATAGATTAACTTTATTCATGTTTTGCGAAGCTTGATTGTCAAACCAGCACCGCTAGGTTTAAATTTCCAAATGAGTCGGTGATTGAATGGAAGGGGGATGATGTGGTGCCAAAGGGTAGTTTTATTTCTTACCTTTAGGGCACAATGAATTTTTTTTTTTAAGCAACTACCTCTATGCACATTGCCTAGAGGTTATATATATATATATATATATATATATATATATA
>MCJB01048030.1:6250-26441 GCA_002018475.1 Nicotiana obtusifolia
GATATATATATATATATATATATATATATATATATATATATATATATATATATATAATCATAAGGCTAAAATTTCATATTATAGAATCTTTTAATTCTGATTCTTGTCAACAAAGCAAGGATACAGTCTTGATCGGTCTAGTGACGTCGTGCGGACTACCGCCAGCCGACCAAGATCCTGTCAACATGGTATCTGAGCAGGACATCCCGAAGGATTCACTGGGATCTCAACGGCCTTAAACAACTCAAAATAAACGGCCTTATCACCAGACGCTAGACATAGCCACTAAGGCAAATCTGAAGTCTACAGTATATAGCACGATTGTACCATCATCTTGGAACCAAACTAAAAACTTACATAATATAAGTTAACTATTCATATTTAGAATCTCTTGATTTTAATTAAGTCTAATGCATCGTTAATAAGAAGCTAAGAAGTATCGTATTCAACATAGATATGGATTTAGCCGGCTATAAGCCTGGCCATCGGAGAAGAAGAAGAAAAAAATTAACAGTACCTTAGAGTTGTGCCCTTGTGTCCAAAACTTGGTTGTTTTCTGATTTCTCTTACAAAATAAAACTTGAACTTTACAAGAACTGTCTTCGTTAGAGAAGGTAGAGCAAAACTAACTTAGAGAGAGAAGGCTAAAAAAAATTCGTTCTGTCTACAATTGAGGCAAAGGGACAAGAATTAATTGATGAGATTAAGCTAGTCATAAAGACTTATAAGTCTAAAACAAAAGAAGTGATCATGGAAAGTAGTTCAATTAAATACGTTGCTAGGAAAATCAATTTCCAAGAAGACAAAAAGAGGAAATGATAGCCCGTTATATGGAAGAAGTTCGACAAAACTTGCTTCAATCAATCGAACAAATTGCTGAAAATCAGACTCTTCGATGAAGAGTAATACCAGCCATTCTGTTAATGAAGACACGTGCAGCATGTTAAACGATGCCCAAGAAGAACAAATTAAAGAAGTAGATCTTCAAAGTGTTGAAATTTCATCCAGAAAATGAAAAGGCTAGATAAAACCCAAGGAAAAAGAGCGGTTAATTAAACCGACAAAACAAGATAGAGGACCCCACACGTCATAATCGTAGGACCCAAGACAGTGATACCTGTCACTATGAACTGATAGAGGCACTGTAGATTACTGTACATTACTGTAGAAAGATTATTTTTCTTTCCTTTAAATAGAGGCCTTTGCCTCAATTGTAAACGGAACGAAACTTTTTTATTTTTGGCCTTCTCTCTCTAAGTTAGTTTTGCTCTGCCTTCTCTAACGAAGACAGTTCTTGTAAAGTTCAAGTTTTATTTTATATAGAAAAATCAGAAACATCTAAGTTTTGGACACAAGGGCACAACTCTAAGGTACTGCTAATTTTTTTCTTCTTTCTTCTCCGATGGCCAGGCTTATAGCCGGCTAAATCCATATCTATGTTGAATACGATACTTCTTAGATTCATACTAACAATGCACTATACTTAATTAAAATCAAGAGATTCTAAATATGAATAGTTAACTTATATTATGTAAGTCTTTTAATTTGGTTCCAAGATGGTGGTACGGTCGTGCTATATACTATAGACTTTAGATTTGCCTTAGTGGCTACGTCTAGCGTCTGGTGATAAGGCCGTTTATTTTGAGTTGCTTAAGGCCGTTGAGATCCCACTGAATCCTTCGGGATGTCCTAGACACATAGTTTGAAGTCACCACAGTATTTAGTTACAGATAGGCCCCTTGTTTGGGTAAAAGTTTACCATACAGCTAATTACTTACATAATCATATGGGCTAAAGATTTATATCATAGAATCCCTTAATTTTGATTCTTGTCAACAAAGCAAGGATACAATTTTGATCGGTCTAGTGCCGCCGTGCGGACTACCGCCAGCCAACTAAGATCCTGTCAACATGGTATCAGAGCCTAGGAATTACGTTGATAAGGAATTAAGAAAGTATATATTCAACATAGATCTCTTTATGGATTCGGACACCGAAGACTTTAGTATTAAAAATACTAGATTAGAAGAGGTAGATATACCTCAAAACTTAGATTTGTTAAACAAATGGACTATTCCTCAAATCCCTATTAAACAAATATATGATTTTGGATGGTTTGATAAGCTGTCGTCCAAACAGCTAATAACAACGACAGAGCAATCTCTTGCTTTAAATTCATCAGAACGGACTATTCGTTTGTTAAACAATCGTGATATTGATGTTTATAAACATAAGTATAATTCTGTTCATATTGGTATGGTTCAAATAGCCTTCAAACCATTAACTCTTAAACCAGAGACTTTCTTGGCAGCTTTAAGAGATGCCAGAAATTTGAATTTTAGATAGTCTCTGATGGGTTCAATTGAATCTACGGTGGCTTATGGTCCCGTATATTTCAATACACAACCCAATTTATAATTATCTCTTTCAAATGTTAATATTCTGGATGCTTTAACTCTAAATGTTAAAACGCATGGTTATAACTATGCACCTGGATCTGAACTTATCTGTTTGTCATATAGGATTTATTATAAATTTTTGTCTTCTTTAAATCCTCGTTGCAAACTGACAGATTCGTCTAATCAGTCTATAATATTTGAGACTAATTTCGCTAAATCCAAGGTCACCATTAGGAGACCTATCAAATGGGATGAATTAATTTTTCCTCTACATGAATTTTAGACTTGGTAATATCTTCGAGTCAACAAGTATACTGTTATTAATCATGATTATTCTCATATTTCCCAGACCCCAGAAGGGCAAATTTATATTCAATTCGAAGACAATAAGTCTTTGACGCCTTATAGGCATTCCTTTGCTGGAAGCAGAAGGATTTCTTTGCCTTCAATCGAATCTTATATTGCTCCAGTCGAACCAGTTTATGGTCCAGCCAGGTTAAACCGAGCTGCTTCTTTGCATACAATTTCTACTGCTGATATTGATAAACGTGTAGAGTGTATGAAAATTGATATTAGAAACATAGTTCAGCATGATAATTCTTTAGATAAGGATATTCCTTCTCAATCCGAAATGGATTTCGACCCTAGTACTGTTTAATGATCCCTTACAAAATTGATTTTAGTCCAGGATCACTGGCCCGACAACATATTCAGTCTGAATTCTTTGGAAGAACTCAAACGGTACCTTTTGAGTCCACCTTTGCTTCATACTCCGAAGGTAGACGAGCAGTTGTATCTATACTTAGTTGTATCCGAGATAGCAGTAAGTGGAGTCTTAGTCTAGGAGGAGGAAGGTATGCAATTTCCTATCTATTATGTTAGCAGGACCCTAGACGAGGCCGAAACAAGGTATCCTCACCTAGAGAAATTGGCGCTCGCTTTGTTAAGCGCCTCCAGAAAGTTAAAGCCATATTTTCAATGCCATCCCATATGTGTCGTAACTACTTATCCATTGAGGAACATAATGCACAAACCTGAGCTCTCAGGGCGATTGGCCAAATGGGCCGTGGAAAATAACTGGTACGATATCGAATATCGACCCCGAAACGCCATCAAATCTCAAATTTTGGCAGACTTCGTGGCCGACTTCACGTCGGCCTTAATACCCGAAGTCAAAAAGGAATTGTTGTTAACCTTGGGAACCTCTTCGAGAATCTGAACCCTCTTTACGGACGGTGCCTCGAACGCAAAAGGGTCCAGACTCGGCATCATGTAGAAGCTGCCTACGGGTAGCAAAGTTAGGAAATCTATTAGAACAGTGAAATTGACTAACAATGAGGCCGAGTATGAGGCCATGATTGTAGGTCTAGAATTGGCTAAGAGCCTGGGGGTCGAAGTGATCGAACCTAAATGCGATTCCCTCCTTATGGTAAATCAAGTAAATGGGACATTCAAAGTGAAAGAGGAACGAATGCATCAATTCAAGGAATGAACCCTACAACACGTGCCCCAGGAAAAAAATAGCAAAGTCAATGCTCTGGCTAACTTGGGGTCATCAGTGGAAGAAGGCCAATGCGAGATAAACTTAACAAGTTTAACTTGGGACTGGAGAAATAAGTATATAGATTACTTGAAAACTAGGAAGTTGCCCTCGAATCCCAAAGAATCGAGAGCTCTACGCACGAAGGCAGCCAAGTTTAGCCTGTCCGAAGACACTCTGTTCAGAAGAACGTTCGATGGCTCCCTCACCATATGCTTGGGGCCGGGAGACACCAAATACGTTTTGAGGGAAGTTCACGAAGGCACTTGCAGAAACCATTCAGGGGCAGAACCATTGGTTCCTAAGATAATTAAAGCCGGCCATTATTGGATCGACATGGAGAAAGATGCAAAAGACTTCGTGCGAAAATGCGACGGTTGTCAGAGGCACGCACCAATGATCCATCAACCCACAGAGTTATTACATTCGGTCATGTCGCCTTGGCTGTTCATGAAATGGGGAATGGACATCACGGCCCCTACCATGGGCACCTGTTAAGGCTCAATTTATACTATTTATGACTGACTATTTCTCTAAATGGGTCGAAGCTCAAGCTTTCAAGAAGGTCTAGGAAAAGAAGTCATCGACTTTATTTGGGACCACATAATATGCCGGTTCGGTATACCGGTCGAGATAGTATGTGATAATGGGAAAGAATCCATCAGGAGCAAGGTAAGCAAATTTTTCAAGGACCATAAGATCAAAAAGATCTTGTCAATACCCTATCACCCTAGTGGGAACAGACATGTGGAGTCGACGAACAAAATCATCCTTCAAAACCTTAAGAAAAGGTTGACTAATGCCAAAGAAAAGTGGAAGGAAATTCTGTCCGAAGTCTTATGGGCATAAATACGACCTCAAAATTAGTACCGGGGCCACTCCGTTTTCATTTTGGTCTATGATGCCGAAGCATTGATACCGGTTGAGGTAGGTGAACCGAGCCTCAGGTTCCGTTATGCAATCGAAGAATCAAAGGTGAGGCCATGAGCACGAGCCTGGAACTACTAGATGAGAGGCGCGAGGTCACTCTAGTCCGGTTGGCTACCTAAAAGCAGCGGATAGAAAGATATTATAACCGGAGAGCCAACCTCCAATACTTCAATATCGAGGACTTGGTTTTAAGGAGAGTAACACTGAACACCCGGAACCCGAACCAAGGGAAGATAGGACCAAATTGGAAGGACCATATCGAGTCATCGGTATTTCGGTTCGTATAAACTCGAAGCCGGATATGGTGCACAACTATCAAAAAACTAGAACGTGACACTCTTAAAACGATACTACTACTAAGGTACAAGCTCATTCACTTTTCTTTTAGTATTACGAATTGGACTAACATTTGCATGCAACAAGCAAAGGAGAATGTAGTCGTTATGTCTAAAAGCACGCGGAACCCAGAACCCGAACCAAGGGAAGCTAGGACCAAATTGGGAAGGACCATATCGAGTCATCAGTATTTTGGTTCGTATATACTCGAAGCAGGATATGGCGCACAACTATCAAAAAATTGGAAGGCGACACACTTAAAACGATACTAATGCTAAGGTATGAGCTCATTCAATTTTCTTTTAATATTACAAATTGGACTAACATTTGCATGCAACAAGCGAAGGAGAATGTAGTAGTTATGTTTGAAAGCACGCGTTGCACTCTCTTTTCCTTGAACCAGTTTTGTCCCAAATGGGTTTTCTGGCAAGGTTTTTAACGAGGCAAAAATAAACCGTGCTAACTTAGAGTCGAAGACTGGTTTTAAATCGGAGTCAATGGTCGCTTCAATAGTATCCGATCCCACTTGAAGAACGACCTCGAATATTAGGGGCCATCAGCCTTGGGTCATGATTTTTTGCAAGGAAAGAAACTCTGTGCTCGAACAGTCTAGGCTTGGTGGTTAGGATTTATTGTGAGGGCCAAACGGCTAAATGAATCATGCTCACGTAGGTCACCTCGGCCATAATACGAGCTTTTATACGCTTACAATCTTGTACGTTACACATAGAAATGAAATAAAGTTTCTACCTTGTTAACAAACATTTTTTGCTTCTTAAAAGTATCGAGCCTAAGGGAAATTCCTACCTGGGAACTATAGAGCCCAAGGGCCACCCTTATCCCAGCCCAAAGGGCTACCCCCGCTCGAATACTGTTGTTCGAGATAAGCTGGGGCAACTCAGGTTATCGAAACCCAGAGGCACAAAACCTATTAGGCAGTGCCTAAACCTAAAAGGCTACGGTCATCCTAAAAACGATTCAGAGACGTCTGAAGCTCGTAATCAAAACATAATGCCTTCAACAAAAAACTAAAACCCGTTGAAAGGTTACCCTCAGTAAAGATATAGTCTAACAACATTTAAAGAAGTATCTTGGGGAAATTTCCATTCACTCTGAGCTTACACAAATTCGAGCAAAAATTGCATCGATGACAGGTCTTGTTTGGACCTCCGGAAAACTACTTATTATTACGTTTGATTATGTGCTAAGGCATTAAAAATATTTGCAATCATAAAAAGATGCTAAGATAATAGACTTGTACATTGTCAAAAGGGAAATATTTTATATTCCGAAATATCTTTACAAATGCACAACAAAAACGGCCTCAATAAAACATATGTACAGGATACAAAAAACAAAACAAAATAATAAGGCATCTGTGCCTGATCTTCACTAGAACCCTACTCGTCACCAGAGCCGTCAGGGCCTTCGGGTTCTTCGGAGTCCTCGGAGCCTACTTCATCTTCGGGTTCAGCTGGCTTCTTGGCCTCGGCCTCAAGTCTTTTCGCCTCCTCAATCTCGGCCGACAGGTCGAAGCCTTGGGCATGGATCTCTTCAAGGGTCTCCTTCCGGGATAGCCGTCTCACGTACTCAACAGTAGTCTTCAGGCGAGCCTCGGCTACCTCGACATCGGCCCTATGCTAGGCCACCATCTCTTTAGCATCGGCGGAGGTTATGCGTTGCTGAGACTTTATAGCTTCACATGCGTTATCGAGGGCATCCCGCTCTACCAGAGCCAAGCTCAATTATGATCGTAGTTCATCATTCAACTAGGACCTCTTTTCGGCTTTTTCTTTCGCTACCCGAAGTTGAACCTCTATCTATGTCAGTTGTGCCTGGCGGTTTCCTTCTCTGAAGCCAGCAGGTCCATTTTGCTCTTCCAACCATCAGCCCTAGCTTGGACCTCATTCATTTCAGCTCGGAGTTGGTCGACCCAATCAATATTCGGCTAAACCTGCAAGGTTTGGTCGTTAGTCGCCAAGGCTAAGTCTTCATTGCTAACTTCAAAAACCTTTACCTTCTCAACCATATCAGTATGTTCCTGCCTCAGGATCGAGGCATCCTTCTGAGCCTCATCCAACTAGGCATGTAGGTCCTTGATGGCCCCTTCGTGTTGCTCGTTGAGAAGCTTCTAGATATCTCTTTCTGAGCAAGCTCCTTGACCTCACGCTCGAGCTAGTTAACCTCAGTCCGGTACCGAAGAAAGCTTTCCTGATGAAGTACCGAGGCCTGCAAAAGTGTAAAACGAAACATGAGACATATCAAAGGCTAAGTCAAAGTTCAAAAGAGCATAATGATGTCTTACCCGATTTAGCGCCTACTGCGCTTCGTTGAACAGGCACGGCACGTCCACCTCATTCATTTTCGCTTGGTCTTCTTCGGTCACCAAGCATCGAAGGTAGCTCGTTACTCCTACGGGAGTAGAAAGAACCCGGGGATCCTCCGGGACAGTGATGATTATCGACCTCATATGGCCAGGATCCACACTCGGGGTGGGGAACTAGTTGATTAACTCTGGGCTCAAGTTCATCCCCCCGACTTCTAAACACGGATCCTTTCTTGACACTTCTAGGTCGCCCAGCCCGAAAAAGTCTTCCAAAATGGACGAGTCCACGCCGTCGAAAAAGGGACAAAGGGGATCGTCTACGCCATGAGCCCCTTCATTAGACCTCTCCTTCCGTGCTCGAGCTTCCTCGAGCACGGACTCGGTATAGGAAAGCGACCAGCGTAGCTGGCATCCCAGAAAGTCTCATCCCTGGTCTCTTCATCAACCTCCCGGGTCTGAGGGAGATCGACCTCATGGATCTCTTCATCAATAGTTGTCTGCTCCTTGGGAGAAGTCGGCCCATGGGCCACAAAAAATCGTCTTCCTCGGGCTCATCCCTGAGCCGAAGAAGTGAGTTTGCGCTGGGTGCTCGGGAGCTAGAACTTTCCTTTGGTTTACGAGCCAACCTTCTCTTTGGCTTCTTCTTCTCTAAGCTCGGGGAGCCCGAATCCTTCCTTTTCCTCTTTTACCCCGTTGCAACCCCAAGCTGCTCCAAAGTGGAGGGGTCAACAGACAAGGACACATCCCCGTCTACTCCTAAAGGCCTGATTTCAATGGTCTTAGGAAAACCTGCAAAGAGAAAAGTGAAGAAAGGAGAGTAAATACGATGCGAGTGGGAGAGCTCGATGATACCTATTCGTGGAAGGGTCTTACCGTGAGAACCGGCCCCCTACTGACCCCTCGAGAGTTTGCGCCATGTGCACTCGGAATAAGGCATCTATTAACAAATGCCCTGGATCCACTCTTTGAGCTGAGGGATAGCGTTTGGGACTCAAGCGACGGCTGCACCACCACATGTATTAGTGAGAAAAAAAGAGATGAATGTAAACTTGGCGTTCAAAGTAAAACTGTACTTAATAGATGCATTCCACTTCGGGAAATTGCACGAACTCGAGGGAAATCAAGTCTTCGATCTTCATCCGAACGAGGCGTCACTGCCATCCCCGGTCCCGGTCCTCATCTATACTCGAGAATGGGGCTTGCTGGCCCGGTGTGTGAGTTTTATTAGTCCCCCTCGGAAGATTCAGGGATTGTATAGACGGAGTAGGTGATCGATGCTGAACTGACGGGATTCGGTCTTGTTCACAAAGTAATGAAGGAGGATCACGATCCTTCACAGCGATTAGTGGATCTGACCAAGGCATACTTCGTACCTCTTGCAGAAGTCCAAGATAACTGAGTCCACCGGGCAGGGATAAGTGTAAACACTTAGATACCTCCACATGGGTAGTGATGGCATCCTCAGCCCCGGGAAATACTACGTCCTTAACCTTCCAGATGCAGTCCCCTCGGACCACGGGATGAACGTCTTCGGTAATGGAGAATATATACCTTGATACTCCTTCACCCCAGCCCAGCACCGATGAGGGCTTTTCGACCTTAAAATCATCTGCAACTGAGGGGGCCCCGGGGATGAACATTTTCAAGGGAGGCTCGGGAGCCAGTTCATCGGTAGCCGCGCCAGGAGCAAACGTTCTGAGGATGACTATATCAGGAGTGACCGCCTCGATTTCAGCAGTCGGTTGGGAAGAAGAAGAAATGACTTGTTGAGGAACAGATTTGGATGTTTTAGCCATTGTTATCTTAAAAAGCTTGAAAGGTCTAAGAAAATGTTTTGAAAAATGAAGAGTCAAGTGGGTTGATTTGGGTAAAGACTAGGTAAAAACTCGAAAATTACTGAGAAAGTTTGAACAACGGAGGTAAAGATATGGAGCATGAAGAAGGTGAGTAACAGCTTTAAGAATCGAAGGTAGAAGCTTGGTCAAAGGGTGAAAAATGAACGAAGAATGAACGCTTTTATAGAGGTTTTGTGACGCTTCGCATTCAGAGGTGACCTGCCAATAGCTGACACGTGTTCGAAGTCAGAACGACACGACTGACGGGATGTTTCGATTTCTTTGTCGTTTCTGTTGTGGCGTATTAAAGAAGGAGGTGAAAAGTATCTGTCGTTTCTCATCATTTCGGTAAACCTCCTCTCTAAGAAATGAGGGGACTATCTGTATACGGGTAAAATCGAGCCCGTTGAACATCTCGGTTTCCCGGTAAGACAAACGGGACTGGAACGTTATCATAAAGAATCGGAGTCTGGGCGAAAAACCTCTCGCATCGGAGATCGAGCAAAACATCTGCCCTCGGAAGCATCGGGGCCACATCTCCCAGGTCCGGTTCGAATCCCTCAGCTTCGAAGAGCATTACCAAGTGGCCGAACATGACTAACAAAGAGCTGTGACATCCGTGCCCAACCAGATGTCACGGCGTAAATCTCAGCTCATATCAGCAGTGAATTAGTGACTAGCATAAAGAAAGATTTTTATCCTTTTTTAGAATTGTACTTAGGGTGAAACTCCCCTACTATATAAGGGGGAAACTAACTATTCATAAGGGACACTTTATCACGCATATCAAGGTAATTCATTTCAATTCTCTTTGTTGTTCAAAGTTCCTATTTCATAAGTATAAGCTTGGAATGGAGGGCAGATTCTTCATCGAGCCATCAATCGAGATTGGAATCACCCTTGTCATTGGTTTGATACTTTGATCATCTATTACGTTTTTCATTTGCTTAGTTTAACGTCATTAATCACTCATATTGAATTAATCCACGTATTCTTAAAATCACATATACATTCAATTGTTATCCGTTTTTAGGGTAAACACCACTTAGAACTCGAATTAAGTAGACCATGTTTATTATATTTCAGTAATAAAATATAAATCCAGTAATAAAATATAAATTCAACTAAAAAAAATTAAGTGGACCATGTTGACTTAAAAGAGGAGGGAACAAGGCTTTTGAAGGATGAAAATCCAGTATCCTGTTTAGCCCTTTCATAAATTCCACATTGTCATAAATTCCACATTTTCACTCGTAATTAGTTTATATTATTTGGAAAATTTAAATGTATAAACAGTCACTTACACATCATAATTTAGTCATTGAACAGAGACGGCTATGTCCTTTAGGGACCAGATACCAATTTTTTCAACTTTAACAATTCCAGGAAAAATAAAAAGGACCTCCGATCACGGACGATTGGGCTGTTCAGGCCTTTACCGTAGGACTCAATGTTCGAAGCTCATTGGCTTAACAGCAACTAAAACAAAATCTTGTAGGATATCCGGCTGTTACTTGGGCTGACGTGCATAACCAGTATCAATCAAAAATCAGGGTCGAAAATGATCAGCTTGGGGCCCCTTCCGGGTTCGTTTATCCCGTCAGTGCAGTTAACGGAGTGAAGAGAGACGTTGATCATGAACCAAGATCAAACAGGGATCGGTATCAGCTATACAATGGAGACCGAAGAAGTAGTGGGTCTGGGCGAAACCCTATGAGAAGTGAAAGGAGGAGTGATCGAGGTCAAAACAACCAGGGACTAATGAGCAACAACAGCTTCGACAGGCCCATCAGGCGTAAGGAAGCGCCAAGGTTATTGGACTACAACTTTAACATCCACGCTGCCGCCATCATATCTACCATCGGATGCATCAAAGACACTAAATGGCCCCGACCTCTACAGTCCGATTCAGCCCAAAAGGATTCTAACCTAATGTGCAAATATCATGGCACTCACGGTCATAGAACAGAGGATTGCCGACAATTGAGAAAAGAAGTAGCCCGCTATTCAACAACGGACATCTCCGAGAGATCTTGAGCGGTCGAGCCAAGAATCATTTCAGGAACAGAGATTCTAATAAACAGATCGAGCAACACTAACCTCAGCACGTCATTAACATGATCATCAGTGGGGTCGACATTCCCCAGTAAACGATGCTAAATCGTACCAAAGTATCCATCACAAGAGAAAAACGGACTCGGGATTACATTCCAGAGGGAACTTTGTCTTTCAACGACGAGCATGCTGAAGGGATCGTGCAGTCCCACGATGATGCATTGGTAATATCTGCACTTGTAAATAAATCTCGAGTTAAGCGTGTGTTAATTGATCCAAGTAGCTCAGCCAACATCATCAGATCGAGGGTCGTGGAACAGCTCGGTCTACAAGATCATATCGTGCCAGCAGTCCAAGTTCTAAATGGATTCAACATGGCATGTGAGACCACTAAAGGGGAGATAACATTACCGATGAACGTCGCCGGGATCATTCAGGAAGCTAAGTTCTATGTAATCGAAGGAGATATGAGGTATAATGCTCAGTTGGGAAGGCCATGGATCCACAACATGAGGGCGGTACCCTCATCTCTAAACTAAGTGTTGGAATTGCCAATGCCAGGAGGGATAAAAACAATTTACGGAGAACAACCGGTCACAAAGGAGATGTTCGCGGTCGATTAAGTAGTCCCAATATCCGCACTTACAACGATAAAAGGTCTGGGTTTGGTCACCAAGAAAGAAGCCAATTAGCAATTACCTACACTAGCCCCGACCCAATCAGAGAAGCAGGGGACCGATAAAGATGACGACTACGGGGTTCCCAGGTCTTTTATAACCCCCCATGACTCCGACGCAACCAAATCAACGGTCGAAGAACTGGAGCAGGTCATATTGATCGAGCATTTGCCTGATTGAAAGGTATACCTGGGCACGAGGTTAAGTCTCGAGCTCAGGAAAAAACTCATTAAATTCCTTACAGCAAATGTGGATTGTTTCGCTTGGTCCCACCTTCATATGACAGGGATCCCCCCGGAAATAACCACTCACAAGTCGAGCCTAGACCCGGAGCTCCTTCCAGTCAAACAGAAAAGGAGATCTCAGTCCGAAGTCAAGCATGCATTCATCAAAGACGAGGTATATAAACTCCCTAAAATAGGGTCCATTCGGGAGGTTAAGTACCTAGATTGGTCAGCAAACGTAGTGGTAATCCCTAAAATAGGGAATAAATTAAAAATGTGTGTAGACTATAAATATTTGAATAAGGCATGTCCCAAGGATACTTTCCCTTTTCCCAACATCGATCGCATGATCGATGCGACGCCCGGCCACGAGATCCTCAGTTTTCTCGACGCCTATTCCGGGAATAACCAAATTCGGATAGACCCCAACGATCAGGAAAAAACATCCTTCATCGCTAAGTATGATACTTACTGCTATAATGTAATGCTATTCGGACTAAAAAACATTGGTGCCACTTACCAACACCTAGTAAATCAAATTTTCAAAGAACGGATAGGAAAATTAATGGAGGTTTATATTGATGATATGTTGGTTAAGTCCCTGCGAGCAGAGGACCATTTGAAGCATTTGCAGGAAACCTTCGACATAGTGAAGAAATACAATATGAAGTTGAAACTAGGAAAATGTGCATTCGGAGTCGAATTCGGAAAATTTCTTCAATTCATGGTGTCCAAACTGGGGGATCGAAATCAATCCTGATAAAATCAAGGCCATAGAGGACATTACCGTAGTGGACAACGTCAAGGCCGTACAAAGGTTAACCAGTCGCATAGCCGCTTTGGGTCGATTTATCTCGAGGTCCTCCGACAAGAGCCATCGGTTCTTCTCACTGTTGAAGAAGAAGAATAACTTCTCATGGACTCCAAAGTGCCAATAAGCCTTGGAGGAACTCAAATGGTACCTCTCGAGCCCACCTTTTCTTCACACTCCGAAGGCAAATGACCAAATATATCTATACTTAGCAGTATCCGAGGTAGCAGTAAGTGGAGTCATGGTCCGAGAAGAAGAAGGTGCGCAATTTTCTATCTATTATATTAGCAGAACTCTAGGCGAGGCCGAAACTAGATATCCCCACCTAGAAAAATTGGCGCTTGCTTTGCTAAGCGCCTCTAGGAAGCTAAAACCATATTTGAATGCCACCCTATATGTGTTTCAACTAGTTACCCATTAAGAAACATAATGCATAAACCTGATTCTCGGGACAACTAGCCAAATGGGCCATGGAAATTAGCGGGTACGATATCGAATATCGACCGAGGACCGTCATCAAATCTCAAATTTTGGTAGACTTCGTGGCCGATTTTATGTCGGCCCTAATACCCGATGTCGAAAGAGAGTTTTTGTTGAACTCGGGGACTTCTTCAAGAATCTGGACCCTCTTTACGGACGGTGCCTCGAACGCAAAGTGGTCCAAACTTGGCATCGTCTTAAAGCCACCGATAGGTAATGTAGTTAGACAATCTATTAGGACTGTAAAATTGACTAACAACGAGGCCGAGTATGAGGCCATAATTGCAGGTCTCGAACTGGCTAAAAGCTAGGGGCAGAGGTGATCGAGGTTAAGTGCGACTCCCTCCTTGTGGTGAACCAAGTTAATGGGATGTTCGAAGTCAGAGAGGAGCGAATGCAAAGATACCTGGATAAACTGCAGGTAACACTACACCGTTTCAAGGAGTAGACCCTGCAAGATGTACCTCGGGATCAAAACAGTGAGATCGATGCTCTTGCTAACTTGGGATCGTCGGTCAACGATGATGAGTTCAACTTAGGGATGGTCGTAATACTCATGCGATCGGTAGTGGAAGAAGGTCATGCCAAGATAAACTCTACAAGCCTAACCTAGGACTGGAGAAACAAATATATGGAGTATCAGAAGATCAAAAAATTACCCTCGGATCCTAAAGAATCGAGGGCTCTGCGTATAAAGGCGACCAGATTCAGCTTGTTCGAAAACGGTACCTTATTCAGGAGAACGTTCGATGGACCACTCGCAATATGTCTAGGACCGGGAGATACCGAGTATGTCATGAGAGAAATCCACAAGGGCACCCGTGGGAACCATTCGGGCGCCGAGTCATTGGTTCGGAAGATAATCAGATCCGGCTATTACTAGATTGATATGAAAAAAAAAGACGTAAAGGAGTTCGTACGAAAATGCGACAAGTGTCAGAGGCACGCTCCGATGATCCACCAGCCCGGGGAGCCGCTGCATTCGGTCTTGTCACCCTGGCCATTAATGAAATAGGGGATGGACATCGTTGGTCCCCTGCCTTGGGTGCCCGATAAGGCTCAATTTATCTTATTTATGACTGATTATTTTTCTAAGTGGGTGGAAGCCCAGGCATTCGAGAAAGTCAGGGAGAAGGAAGTTATTGATTTCATTTGGGACCACATAATATGCCAGTTTGGAATACCGGCCGAGATCGTGTACGACAATGGGAAGCAGTTCATCGGCAGCAAAGTGAGCAAGTTTTTCGAGTACCACAAGATCAAAAGAATCCTATCGAACGGCAAAGCGAAGTCCACGAAAAAAACCATACTCCAGAACCTCAAAAAGAGGTTGACCAATGCCAAAGGAAAATAGAAAGAAATCTTGCCCGAAGTCCTGTGACCATATCATACGACCTTAAAATCCAGTACCGGGCCACTCCGTTCTCGTTGGTCTATGGTACCGAAGCTCTTATACCAATCGAAGTAGGAGAACCAACCTTAGACACTTCAGTGTCGGGGACTTGGTGTTAAGAACGTGATGCTGAGCACCCGGAACCCGAACGAAGGGAAGTTGGGACCGAATTGGGAAGGCCCATATCGAATTATCGAGATCGCTGGCAAAGGATCGTACAAACTTGAAACGGTGAACGGTGAACGGTGGACGGTGAACGGCTACCGAACAACTAGAATATAACCCACTTAAAACGATACTACTGCTAAGGTATGACCCCATTCATTTATTTTCTTTACATATTGGACTAAAACTTGCAGGTATAGGTCAACGAATGATACAACTTTTAGGACTGAAAGCACGCGTTGCACTCTTTTACCCCTTAACCGGTTTTGTCCCAAATGGATTTTTCGGTAATGTTTTTAACGAGGCAAAAGTGG
Source organism: Nicotiana obtusifolia (assembly GCA_002018475.1). Taxonomy (NCBI): domain Eukaryota; kingdom Viridiplantae; phylum Streptophyta; class Magnoliopsida; order Solanales; family Solanaceae; genus Nicotiana; species Nicotiana obtusifolia. The sequence goes on from MCJB01048030.1 coordinate 21,736, forward strand.
ATTGTGCTAACTTAGAATTGAAGACCAGCTGTGACCTGGTGTCAAAGATCACGTCAACAGTATCAGAGGCTTCTCTAAAGTCTGCCTCAAATACTAGAGGGCGTCACCCTCGGACAATGATTTTAGCAAGGAAAGAAACTCTGTGCTCGAACAGTCGAGGCTCGATGGATAGGATTTACTATAAGGGCCAAGCGGTCAAGTGAATCGTGCCCACATAGCCACCCAAGCCATAACAAAAAGCTTGAACACATTTGAAACTTTCTATATTGCGCACAAAAATGAAAGAAAGTTTCTACCTTGCAGATAAATACTTTGTCTCTAAAACATTACTACATTTTGTTCCCTTAAGACATCGAGCCCAAGGGCCACGTCTATCAGGGTCCAAGAGATCACTCTCACTCGGGGACTATCGTCCAAGGACAAACTCGGACGGCCTGGGCTATCGAAGCCCGGGGAGCAAAACCTATTAGGTAGCGCCCGAACTTTAAAGGTTACGGTCATCACCATTGGGGGACTGTTATCTTGGGAAAGCCCGCATGACTCGGGGTAATAAGCCTATTAGGGCCGTCCTAGAACGGCTCGGAAGCATCCGAGATCCGTAATCAAAACACAAAGCCTTCAAAATTTCTAAACTGTATCGAAGGCTTCCTTCGGAAAATTTTTAAAAAATTCTAAATAAATATTTCAGGAAAAACTTCCGATCATACCAAGCCCTCCACGAGTCCTGAGCAAAATAACATCGAAAACGAACAATGTTCGAACCTCCGAATAAGACTTAATTATTACGTGCTAAGGCATCCGAAATCTTTGAAATCATAAAGAAAAAAGCAAAAAGAAACAAGCTTGAAAATTGCCGAAGCGAAAAAGCCTTGTATATATATTAAAAGATCTTTACAAAGGTCAAATAGCCTCAACAAAAAAATACAAAAGTACAAAAACATCTACAAAACACCTAAGCAGCCTGGTCCTCGCCGAAGCCTGCCTCATCAATAGGACCATCAAGGTCCTCTCTGTCCCCGGACCCGCCAGAACCTTTGGAGTCTCCTTCGTTCTCGGGATATGCCAACATCTTGGCCTCGGCCTCGAAACCCTTAGCATTTTCGATCTCGGCTGATAAATCAAAACCTCGGGCATGAACCTCTTCAAGGGCCTCCCTTTGGAAATGCCACTTCACATATTCAACGATATTTTTCAGGCGGTCCTAGGCTGCCTCAGCATCAGCTTTGTACTAGGCCACCATCACATCGGCATCGGCCCTGGTTATTTCAGCCGCTGACTTAGCTGCTTTAAGCTCTTTGGCAAGGGTATCCCGATCGACAACAGCCGAGCCTAGTCAAGACTGGAGCTCCTCGACTTTCTGGAACCGGGCCTCAGCTTTCTCCCCCATCGCTCGAAGTTGAGCCTCGGCCGAGGTCAATTGCGCCCGGGAAGCCTCCTTTTTCGAGGCTAAGCGATCCATCTTGCCTTTCCACTCTTCGGCCTCAACCTTGATTACATCCATCTCGGCCCAGAGTTGGTCGATCTGATCAATCTTCTGTTGGACCTGCGGGTTCTGACCATTAGTCACCCTGTCTAGCTCATCATCACTAACTTCAAAGATTTTTACCTGTTCCACCAGGTCGGCGTGTTCTTTCTGAGCCACGTCCAACTCAGCTCGAAGGCTCTTAGCCTCTCCTTTACGTTACTCGTTGAGAAGTTTGTACATGTCTCTTTTCTCATCAATCTCTTTGACTTCATGGCAAAGCACAAGGCCTGCAAATACGAGAAGAAATATTAGAATCATCAAGAACTAAAGTTGAAAAATGAAAAAGTTTGGCAACATTGTACCCAGTTTAGCATTTGTTGTGCCTCGTTGAACAGGCATGGTGCATCCATCTAGTCATTTTTGCCTGGTCTTCATTGGTTACCAAGCACCAGAGGTAGCTAGCTACCCCAACAGGAGCGGAAAGAACTCAGGAATCCTCCAGAACGGTGATGATAATTGACTGTTTCCGACCAGGATCTACACCCGGGGCAGGGAACCGGTTGACCAGTCTCAGGCTCGAGTTAGGCCCAACTACCTCTGAGGACGAACTTTTCTTTGGTACCTCTAAGTCACCTAACCTGGTGGCATCCTCCATGGCGGTGGAATCGACGCTATCAAAAAAGCAGCGGAGGGGATCGACCGCTCTGTGGGCCCTCTTGTTGGGTCATTCTTTCACTGTTTGGGCCTCGTTGTACATAGACTCGGTAAACAGGGTGACTCAGTGATGTCTATCACACCAAGTACCTCCTTCGAGGCACTGCCCGCATCTCTGGAAGCCTCAGCGACAGCCTCCTCATCGACCTCCCTAGACTAAGGAAGATCGGCCTCGCAGGTCTCTAGTTCGACGGCCACCTGCTCTTCGAGGGGCGACGATCCACGGGCCACAAAAGTCTCTTCCCCCTCAGACTCGTCCCTAAGGGGAGAGAGCAAGTCCAAAGCTGGTGTTTGGGAGTTGGTGTTTTCCTTTGGCTTGCGCACCAGCCTTCTCCTTGGTTTCTTTTTCTCTGAGCTCGGGGAACTTGGAGCCCTCCTCCTTTTCCTCTCTCCGGCATGACCCGGAGCAGGAGACTCAACAAGCAAGTCCTAGTCACAGACCGGAGGCCTAAGCTCGACGTTCTTAGGCAAACCTGCGAAAGAAAGTAAAGGGGATAAGGATGCATTGTTAGAAGAAAAAGTTCAATATGACTTGCTCGGAAAGGAACCTTACCATGGGAACGGGCCTCCCGACGGCTTTTTGAAAATTTGCACCATGAGCGCTTGGAGTAGGCCCACTCCTTGAACCGGGGGATAGCATTCAGAACTCGAGCAAAGGCTACAACATATTAGGCATCGATAAGAAAAGGGAAGATAAAGCATAAAATCGACGCTTAAAGGGAAGACTTGTGTGATGCGTTCCACCATTCGGGGGAACGGCCTCCACTCGGTAGGTACCAGGTCGCGGGTCCACACCGAACAAAATGTCCTTGCCAACCCCGATCCCGGTCCTTGTCGATGTTCGAGAATGGGGCTTTGCTGGCCCAACGTACTAGCTTTATCAGCCCCCTCCCCTCCGGAAGATTTGGGGACTGCACAAGCGAAGTAGATGATCGATGGTAAACGAGCACCCGTCGCTTTTATTCATAAAGAATCGGAAGAGGATCACGATCCTCCACAGTGATGGACGGATTTGGCCAAGGCATACGTTATACCTCCTGCAGCAGTCTAAGATGACCGGGTTTACCGGGCCCAATGCAAAGGGATAAGTGTAAACACTTAGATATCCCTCAATATGGGTGGTAATAGCCTCTTCGGGGTCGGGGACCACTATGTGTTTGTCGGCCCAGTTGCAGTCTTTTCAAACTGTGGGGAGGACCTCTTCGGTAATTGAGCAGATGTATCTCGGGGCCTCTTCACGTCGGCCCTGTACAGAAGAAGGCTTCTCAACCTTGAAGTCATCGGTGACCGAACAGCCACCGGGAATGAACATCTTCAAGGGGGCTCTTCCGTCGGTTCATCAACAACCGTATGTGGGACAGTCTCCTCGACCTCAGTGGTCGGTCTCGAAAAAGAAGGAGCATCCTTCTGAGGAACAGATTTGGAGATTTTTGCCATTGTTCTGGAAGAAAAGGCTTGGAAAAGAAGGAGAAAGATTGAAAGTTGAAAGGTTGAGTAGGAGATGAGTGAAAATTTTTGTAAAGTACTGAAGAAGCTTGAGTAACGGAGGTTAAAACGCTAGAAAGTATGAAAATCCTGAAGGTATGAAGGTAGAAGATTTAGTGTAAGGTGAAAAATGGACAAAGGAAGAGGTATTTATAGGAGTTCGGTGATGTTTTGCGTCCATGAACAGCCGACCGGCGGCTAAAAGGCATTTAATGCCATTATGACATGACTGACGAGACGTTTCGAGTATTTTGTCGTTTCTGCCGCGATGTGTCGAAGTAAGAATCGGGAGCTCATGTCGTTTCTCGTCATTTACTCTCCGAGAAACGAGGGGACTATCTTTATATGGGTAAAATCGGGCTCATGGTATACCCCGGTCTCCGACAAAATAAGCCAAGCTCGAGACATGATGACAGCGAACCGAAATCGAGGCAAAAGTCTCATCGAGTCAGAATCTGGGGATATGACGCCCGCCCTCGAGAATATCGTGGTCATGGTTCGGAATCGGTATTAGCCTTGAACGACTTTGAAGAACATAGTCAGGCAATCGAGCACGACCAACGGAAGGCCGTAATATCTGGGACCGGCCTGATATCATGGCGGAGATCTCGACACTTATCAGTGAAGAGCCGTCAATCAGTTAATCAGAGGATTTTTTTACCTTTTATAGAATTGTACCTAGAGTATGATTCTCTTACCATATAAAGGGGGTCTGATAATTCATTAAGCACACTGTAACACGCATTCAAAAGCAATATACTATTATTTTCTCTGTTATTAGCTCTTTCTATTATTCATCAGTGCTAGCAATAGCGAGCTCCAATCGAGGGTTAATATTTAATCTAGGCTGAAACTATCCTCCTTTTGTGGTTTGAATCCATTTTATCTTTGTGTATTCAATTTGACTTAATTAATCACTTTATATCAAATTAATCCACGTATCTTTAAAATTATTTACAAATTTAATTGTTATCTAATTTTTAGGGTAAATAAAGTTAAATGTAATATTGGGGCTTCTTTTTTTTGTTGGGGTTGGGGGGGG
>MCJB01048030.1:32990-55265 GCA_002018475.1 Nicotiana obtusifolia
TTTTTTTTTGTAGTATCTTTCTAAGACGTTACTGTAGTCCCTTTCATTTTTCAATTATTTATTTCCTTTCAACTGGTTTTTTGTGTTCATCCGTTAAAAAGAAAAAAAGATGTTACTAGAGTTTAATCTATTTTAGTTTATGGAAAAGGAAGTCTTTAATAATGTTTAGAACATTGGTGATGCTATTTTCTTCAGACAACAATATCAAGACAAATTCTCCCAAAACAAATGCCAATTCTCCAAAACCGAATCCAACTCCACATTGTTTTCCTACGAAAGCTGGAAAAAATTTATTTTCCAAGGCCAAATTGAGGCCACCATTTAAACTGTCTGTAAAAATGAAAAGGTTTGCCCTAATACTTTTAAAGGCGAAATTTATCCACATGATATAAATTTAACTACTGGCCAAAAGATGATTTAAAAATGCTTCATTAATAATGTTAAAGTCCTTGGAGGAAAAAAAGTAGAAAGAAGGGTAAAGTCCTTAAAAAAAAGAATAGGAATCACTTTATTACACACTGACAAACAACTTGTACTCAAGGAGGTATTGAATTTTGGTGGAGTCTAATAAGAGAGGACACTGAACAGCCAAAGTTCAATGCATTCGATTATGAAAGATAAAAGATGTCCATGTATTGCTTAACTTTTTTTAGAAATAATTCATTAATTGTTAGGCTGTCAATTTTATTTTCAGAATTAAGAAAAAGGACATATTTTCAGAAGCAAGTGAGATAAGCACCAAATTTCAACATGTTTGGCTGGACATGGGAAGTTAGGTAAATAGAACAATAAGAAACGCATCTCCCCTTCTATCGGCCTCCCACTAGAAGATCTACTTGAGGCATTCAATAACAATCTTATAGTCTAGTGATAACCATTGTCTTACATATAATAAATAGTAAATATTTGTGCATATATCAATCCAATAAATATATAATATATGAGTATGTTTCACATATATTCTTATTACTAAATAATAATGTATTTAATTGATATATACTCTCATTTTAATATTTGTCGAGGTAAATATTGAATGCGAGAAACCTTTACCTATGCAGGTTTAATTTAATTCTCAAGTCTCTTCCTCTTCTCCTTTGTAATACACAAATGAAATATAAAACAACAAACACATTGCCCTCAAACTATGGGTGCGTTTCCCTAAAACCCATATGCATGTTAGTTTATCCGTACTCGAAAAAAAAATTGAAAAATTACAACAACCACGGACGCAAGCAGAACAGAAATTGTCAGCCCTTTCTCACACAAAAGAGGTAATCGGATTCATCTGAATTTATAATTTTCGGCGTTAAGTATAAATTAATATATAAAAATTTATAAAAATTGTAACAAATGATGAATCTAAACTCATAATTTTAAAAATACAATAAATTCAATGCTAAAAATAAAATTTAAATTATAATTCCGGCACTAACGCATAACACGCAAATCGAAAATCAACAGAGGAGGGACAATAATAGCAGGAAGGACGTTGAATTGAAAGTTGAAGAGTTCAAGGAAAAGGAATCGGGCATTGTTAACATAATATTTTACTAATAATCTCCACCACTACGTCCACGTCAATTACACGATTAAGGAGCCCACTTTTCACCTATTCCGACTTATATATCTCTCTCGGCCAAAAAGCACTTCTTTATCCTGTCTATATTTATAAGTATAATATAACATATTCATTGACCATTTCTTTCTTCCTCTCCTGCAATCTATTTGCTCATCTTCTTTTCGTTAAATCCAAGGTAAGAGACCTGATCATTACCATCTCCCTTCATTTTCCAGTGTGATAATTATTTGCTATCTACATGTACAGCACGATTCATCCCATCAAAATATTTTTCTGATTTTCATTTTCTTACGTTTGTTTTAAAGTTGGTAGCTTCCTTATATACTAACAGACGAATCAAGATGTTGAATTAATTAGTTCAGAATGACTGATCTTATTTTCTTTATGTAACATAGTTCGAGCAAAAAATAGTTATAGGCTTAGATCTGCATATTGTATTAATTCCATGCTAACCTGCTCTGCTCTTCAAATTTTGTTTTGATCTGATTCATGACATCCTAATTTCTACATTGAGAAGAATTACAGTGCAGCTAATAGGAACTTTCTAGTTTCAATTGCTTTGAAATAAAAAGGACAGCCGCTGTACTAAGCTACCGCATTGCGGTGTGGGGGGAAGGGCCGGACTACAAGGTTGTATGCCGCCTTACCCTACATTTCTGCGATAGGATATTTTCACGGCTCGAACTTGTGACCTCTTCGTCAAGTGGTAGCAACTTTACCAGTTACTTCAAGGCTCCTCTTAATTGCTTTGAAATATGGAAACATAATCACACCTCGTTTATCTACTTTTTGGGACTTAGATTTTGGGGGAATTTTTATACCGCTGCACATTACCATTTCCCCTATGGTCAGCGTCCTTTTTGATTAGAATGAATATGCATTTTTCGCATTATCTACACCAGACGACCATGCGTCTTATATAGATAGACGAATTTAGAATCTGTAGTCAATGGGTTCAAAATGAGTAGAATCTTGTTAAACGTTGTAGTACAATTTTTTCATTTTTTCACATATACATAGTTCGTACGAAAGCAATGGATTCAATTGAACCTGAATAGCTTGCTCTAGATCTGCCTCTACTAACATACTGTTTCCTACTACATTTTGCATTCTGTCAGGTTTACCAGGAACTGAAAAAATGAGCAATGAAAACTGTGATGAGGCATCTTCACAAAGGCGTGCCCCTCGTTTGAATGAGAGGATCCTGTCGTCTTTGTCCAGGAGGTCTGTTGCTGCCCATCCTTGGCACGATCTCGAAATAGGTAGCTGTACAGCGCTACGTTTTTCATTATTCATAACTTCACAAATTTAGCGGCACCCAGAACTGACCATTCCTTACATTTATATTGCTTTTATTTGTAGGACCTGAAGCTCCAAGCGTTTTCAATGCTGTAAGTATAGTAAAATCATTTTGTTTATCCCTGTTTATTGTCTGGTCTTAATTTCGTCAAGCCTCAAGTGTAAGCTCAACAGATGTGCAGCTAACTGGAATCCCCAGCCTACGCCTAGGCACATATTTTTAAAAAGTTGGGGAACCAGAATTGTAACTGACATAGAATAATCTTCTATATCTGCGCAATTTTCGTACCACTCATTACATGACGACGAAAGTAAGAACATCCTAACTGGTTGTGCAGAACGCAAACACTTATCAGTATAGAAGTGGAAAATTGCATTAGCACAATTTTCCATCCAATACGTCATTAATGTTCCAAACTCCTCAAATTCTTGATTAATAGTTGATGATAATCTTTGCCATGCGGAGGAAATTGAGAGCCTCTTCTTCTTTAATCTTGATTATGGGGGATTTTGGTGTTGGACCGTTAAATCTTTCTTGTAAATATATTAGAAAAATGAGAAAGGACTTGTTACTGTATTATCCGTCTGTATAGAAACTCTAATTTTTTGGTGCTGTGATCTCTACAATGCATTCTTGGTACAGGTCATCGAGATAACAAAGGGAAGTAAAGTCAAATACGAGCTGGACAAGAAAACTGGTCTCATTAAGGTACGACACAATGATCTTAATTAAGGTAGCTTTAAGAGATAAGGGTATTATTACCTGACAACCTTGGCTTTGGTTGAATACGTAGTTGTTTTATCTGATAGCAGCATTGATAATCTCCCTTCTAAGCCTTTTCCGTGCATGAGCAGGTTGATCGTGTCCTATATTCTTCAGTGGTTTACCCTCAGAACTACGGCTTCATTCCCCGAACCCTGTGTGAAGATAACGACCCCATGGATGTATTAGTTCTCATGCAGGTATGTAAACTTCACTTGGTAAATGAATGTACAATAAAGGAAAACAGCAAAGCATCTATTGAATTACTGACTAGCCCATTGTACAATTCAATCGAGAAGTGTTTATAGAGGACTGATCGAACAAAAATTGCCTTATTTTCCAACAGGAACCTGTCCTCCCAGGTTGTTTCCTTCGAGCTAGGGCAATCGGTCTGATGCCTATGATTGATCAGGTGCGTTCCTATTTTATGCCATGGGGTGAAGCTAATTATTATTACTTCCTCTTTACAGAAGTGATTTGTAATGACAAATTTTCATCAATTAATGCAGGGAGAGAAAGATGATAAGATCATAGCAGTGTGCGCTGATGATCCAGAGTATCGCCACTACACTAATATAAATCAGCTTCCCCCTCATCGCCTGGCTGAAATTCGCCGCTTCTTTGAAGATTGTATCCTCTTAATTTATCTTTTAATTAACTCCCCCATATATTAATCTGTAGAAAGTTTTCTCTGAGGAATTCCTTAACTCTGTCTTCAGACAAGAAGAATGAAAACAAAGAGGTTGCTGTTGACGAGTTTCTGCCTCCGAGTACTGCTGTTGACGCCATTCAGTACTCCATGTATGATTTAGTTAGCTCTGTGATGTTTTTGCAGTCTTTACATTCATTTAACTTGATATTGTCTATCTATTCACGATATGTTTATCACTGGCAATGCACATTCTCATGTCATTGTAATAACCTGAGCACATGTTTTATGCTTTAAAGATGCTGACCCTTGCATTTTGTTATCACGTTTGTGCAGGGATCTGTATGCCGAATACATATTACACACCTTGAGGAAGTAATTGATTCACCTGAGGGTATAATAACGGAGTATCTATATATCGGTACAATGGGAAGTGAAGACTGTCTTGTACGAGTCATTTAAAAGATTTACTACCTTATCGATTTCTTTTTCTTTCGTCTTTTCTTGGGGCTGTGATCTTATGATTTATCCAAGGTCTTATCCCCAACTGCTTGGAAGACTAAAGTTGGTCTGTTTTAATTATGTTGCCATGAATTCAGCCTTGGTGTATCCTTTTCTCTGTATCTCGGAGAACTTCACTAGCTAAAATCCAGCTCTATTTCGTAGTCTCCAACTTCGAACACTTCAACGTTGGTATTTGTGTCATCTCATATCCATTTTGATGCTTGCTTATCAAAAAAATGTAAGCAAAACTTGAACAAGTTATAGAATGGAGTTATAACGTGAAGGTTATACGGATTAGATTATGATGGAATTATTGAGTGGAGATATTTTTTATTGGTAGATGCTAGGTTCATTGAACTAAAAAGAGGATATATGTGACATTTGTTTGGTTTTACACGAGATAAACTTAGGCAACTTTTATTTAAGTTTTAGCATTAGCTTTCTGAAAAGACTTCTGGTAAATGAGCTTTACAAGGAGCACCTTTGTCATTTTGTTGCTTTATCCCAAGATTGTTATCCCACATTAAAAGAAGCTAGAAGAGACACACAATTGGAACAAGTAAATCACTGTATATGACTATGTCGCTACATTTATGCAAAATGCATCCACACTCTTTGCCACGTTAGAGTCCAAGGGTTAAGGCTATCATACTATCGAATTCATGAAATATAACGAGGACTGAAAATAGTTTTAAGTGTGCACTGAATAAACGATGTCAAGTTCAAGAGGTCCCGAGGTATTATGCCTTTTAAAATACTTTACAATGTTACTCGTATGTTCATTACCTTGAAGAACTAAGACAGTATCCTCCAATTTCTCTTCACACAGAAGGTCATAAAGCGCTCAATGCACAAATACGTCTTACCACTAATAACTGCTCTCGTAATTGATCTTCAGGTGTACAAAAACATTCACTTGTACTATCGTTAATAATAATGAGAAATGGGAAAGATATTAAATAATATGTCACACCTCCTCTTCGTACACCCCGAGGAGTATATAAAGGAGTTTTTTCCAATTAAAGTGACATTATTCGAAATGTGATTATTTACTTAATTTTATCAGAGTCGCCACTTGGAATATTTAATTGATGTCCCAAGTCACCGGTTTTATCCCAAATCGAGGAAAATTTCGACTTTCTTTGTGAAATCTGCGAACCAGAAATTCTGAGTAAGGAATTCTGTTAACCCGAGGGAAGGTGTTAAGCACCCTCGGATTCTGTGGTTCTAGCACGGTCACTCAACTATTATAATCGGCTTATTATCTGATTTTAATACATGTTCCCAGCCTATGGTATATTTTATCTTTAACCGCTTTTGTGTAATTATTAGAGAATTGCAACGTTAGTTAAACATGTCACGAACCACGTCACATAAATGCACCCCTAATCCGTAACACATTTTAATTTAACATTGAGATTTGGATTTGGGTCATATAAATGCGCACCCGAGTTTAGGAAATTGAGTTATTAAAGTAACGTGCCTAAAGCAACTACGCATTTTTTAACTTTTCGAGGGCCATGAAATTCTCTGAATAGCACGCCTCGATTTTCTAAGGATTTTAATATTGATTAATGAGGGCCGTGCATTTTTAAAATTTTATTTGGCGCGGCGCACCTCAAATTATTTGAAATTTTTTCTTATTCGAAGTTATTAAAATCGAGTCACCTAAAAGGCACCCTCGAAATTGGCATTGTTACTATGCCACGGGAACTGTACCCATAGTCACAATGTTTATTAGTCGCGCCTAAAAGCAAGCTACGAAAGTTTAAGGCGTTTAAGACTTAATTATTTTTAATCTTGTGTTTAGCTATTAAGAGGGCCATAGGTAATCGTTGCTAATTACATGGCTCATCTCTATTAATTTAAAGGAATTTTTTGGACCTAAATTATTAGAACCGCATCTACATGTTCAATATTACGTGCTATTGAAAACCCATATATGTGGACAACAATAAGCCCATTTGGTTTCTAGTGAACAGTAGATTCACTTTGGGCTCCAAATATTGTTGGTTTTAGGCATACAAACAAGCCTTTTCGGATTAAGGTCATAATTACAATTATGAATATAGCCACTAGTTTCATAATCAACCATACATCGAATTTAATAGATTATCTTTGCATTCAGAAATAATTATCAAATTTAGACCTGGCCAGCTCAGAAATCAGGCCCAAAATCGGGCTTAGGAAGCACACCCAAGGAAAAGGGACAAAGCAGCAGCTACCCTCAACAGATAAACATACGTTGGAATAAATTAATTACAATAACTTCAACTAGCTTGGGAAGGAATTTAAACATAGACAGTTATTAGCTTACTAATTAGTTACAAAACTGATGAACTAGATTATTACAACACTTCTTGATTTGATCTTCAAACTCACAACGAGGTCACCCAAATTCCAGAAATATACATTAAAACAGTGTCCTTCTCTTTGTTCCTTTTTCATATTCCAGATCTAACTAAGTAGAACAGAGATAGATGAAATGATCACTGCCTCTTAACTTTAATTAAACTCGAAAAATACTAATCCCAGGTCTGTTTTAGTCAACTAAACTACTGTGTTTCAGCATGTGGTATGTTCTATATCACAGCAGGAATACCCTCAGCATGTTTTAGTAGTATGAATGACCACCAGCAGCTATTGGATCATTTTATAAGTAATTTCAGTTAAAGTTTTGACTAAACCTCAACCAGTAGGAAAGCAGAAATTGGTAGGGAAGCAGAGGCAAAACAAACAAGCAGAGTCAAAAAGCAGATTTCATTACAAGACTAGCGAAAACTTCAAATAATCACTAATTCATGACTCATTAACACTGATCGGTCCAAGTATACAACATTCATGATTTCAGAAATTGATAAGAAGAGAAACGCAAACAGATTAAGCCATTAAGCATGTTAACTACACAGAGATAGGCAATAAGTAATTTGGTTTCATCATGATTCCAATTTAGAATTACAGGGGTATTTGAACATACCTATATAGCAGGTATGAGGGAGAGTTTGTATGAGTGAGTGGGAGAATGAATGGGGAGTGAATTGTGTGTGTGAGCATAGGCCGATGACAGAACGAGGAGTGTCTGTGAGTGATGATCTCTCCCTCTAAAAAAAATCTGAATCCCCTATATATGTAAAAATCCGAGCCTATCTACCCCCCAAATCCGTTTGTTATATAAAATCTCAGAATATCTTCCCACCAATCTTTTTTTTTTCTTTGTGCATGTAATAAAAGAACCTTTCTAACAGATTTCTGTTACTTCTTCTCAAATTGTCTCTTTTAACCCAGATGTTTCCTAATTTACTTATTTATTTGCAATTGAAGACCTCCTAGAAACTTCTGTTTGTTACTAACGGATTTCTTCTTAGATACTACCTAAATTAATCCCCAAATATTCTGATTTTACTATATTAAACTTTACGGGTCGAGTCGACCCGACTCCAAATAAAGCCCAAGCCCGATTCTGACCCCTTCCTTTTCTAGGCTTCGATTTTCAGAAGCCAGATTTCCTCCATGGCTTTTTTCAAAGGGTCTCAGCCCATTTTAAACCAAAAAAGACAGTGAAACAAAGAAGGAAACAGAAACGGACAAGATTTTGACCCAAACATAAAACTGAAAAATTAAAGAAGGAGTAGAAGATGAGAAACATTAACAAAATTATTATACAGAAAACAAAAAATGAAAATGAAAGGAAAAGAAAATACCTCGGACCAAGCATCTTTAAGAATCTGATTTTTTTTTTTTTTTTTTAAAAACCAAAATTGACCTTAACCGTGTGTTCTTGTTAAGAACACACGGTTAAAGTCTATTTTAACTTTAACTCGACTCCAGAAAAGCTTCGATTTAAAAGTTTTGGACTTTAGGGTTTCATTTTTCGATCTGAAATCGGAGGAATTTCAGGGGTTTTTGGTTGAAACGGGGTATAGATTTGGGATGAGGGGGTGATGATGATCCTTGGGTGTGATTTTGGACAGATTTGGGTGAGGAACCTGCCATGGCTTTACTGAGGATTTGGGGGCGGCTAGGGTTAGCTTCGATTTCACAGGAGGGTTCATTTGGAACGATGAGGAAATGGGGGTAGGGGGGCTGTTCGGACCATTATATAGGGGAAGGGAATTAGTTCCGAGCCGTTAGATCATCTGAGATCAACGGCTCAGATGGGCCACTTATTTAAAACGGTGTCGTTTGATTAAAAGGGGGAAAGGGTCTTTGGGCTGGTTCCGGTAGATTACATATTGGGCTTAATTTAAGTTTGAAGTAGCCCAATCTGTTTTCTTTTGCTTTTGTTTTTCAATTTATTTATCATTATTTTTTTAAAATTTTCTATTTTATTCATTTTTTTAAAACTAAGCCTAATAATTAAACATCCTAAATTATCTAAATGGGAATTTAAACTACTTAACTTAATTATAAAAAATTATAATAACACCTAATTCTAAGAGTTAAAGATTAAAAATTAAGAAAATTGTAAAATGAACTATTTTTTTTTTATTTTCCAATTTTATGAAACAACGATTACTAATTTAATCTCAAAAATGTAAAAACAAATCCTAAATACAATGCATGATATTTTTTGGGTATTTTCATGATTTAATTAATTAATAATTAAACAAGCAAGAAAACATAATTAGTCTAAAAATCTAATAAAATTCCTAAAATGGCTAATAATTAATTAATATCTATTTTATTGATTTTATAGGAGTATTCCGGTACGGCAAAAATAATGCTCACAGCTGCCCCTCTTTGCTCGGAGACACGAAGGGTTTTCGGGCAAAGATAAAATGAGCAATTCTGCGGGATTTTTGCCTATCTGAGACTCCATAAGAAGCATTTTTGAAAAGAGTATGAACGAACCTTGCTTCAAAGATTACCTACATATCCTTGGCTACAAAGGAATCAGGTCAGTGTAGTTCTGGAAGTTTTGGTAGCTGGGACTACCAGGAAGCTGTGACCTTCACTGTTGCTGCTGCTGTTACTGCTTGTTGCTGCTGTTACTGCTTGCTGCGCTCCTTATTACACCAAAATAGAAAAAATAAAAGGTTAGACTAGCTACGTCTATCAAACTATGAGTTACAAAATTCCTATCTACAAATTTCTTGAAGCTTGATCTTGAGTCTTAGCTGGTTTTTGAGGTGGGCTCCGATCTGAATCTCAACGCTCGTCAGTTGTAAGTGCTGGTTCTTTCTTCAAATTTTGAATCAGGGCAGGACATGCGAAGCTCATGACTTCCACCAAATTTTGAGCATATTGCGTCCTTGTTCATTACAGCATTTGAATTTGCTTCCTTTTATTCTTTTCTTTTCTTTATTCTGGATTGAGATTCATTCTTTTGGTCATCTCGGCCCTGCGCCTCAAAGGAAAACTTGCTCAGACATCAAACCAACTCAAATGAACAAAATTACCCTGCCCTAGTTCCATTGAGAAAAACTTGTGAGTTATTTGCAACTAAGAGCTTACTATTTCTCTATTGAAAACAGTAAAATAAAGGAAGGATTGCCTTGTTATGCTGGGAAGCCGACCGAGTTATGCTGGAAAAAGAAAAGTTCCTGGGTTATGCCGAGGATGTTGTCAGTCAATTCTACTGGGGAAAAGCAAAAGAGTTCCTGGGTTATGCCAGGGTAAAAGAAAAAAGGTCCTTGGGTTATGCCAGGGAGTCCACGGATTATGCCGGGAATAACAGAAAACTAAAGGTCTTCGGGTTATGCCAAAGAGGTCCACGGGTTATGCCGGGGAAAAAGGAAAACAAAGATCTTTGGGTTATGCCAAAGAGATCCACGGGTTATGCCGAGGAATCTACGAGTTATGCCGAGATAAAAGAAAACTAAGATCTTTGGGTTATGCCAAAGAGGTCCACGGGTTATGCAGGAGATAAGAGAAAAATGAAGTCTTTGGGTTATGCCAAAGAGGCCCACAGGTTATGCCGGAGACGAAAGAAAAATTAAGTCTTTGGGTTATGCCAAAGAGGTCCACGGGTTATGCCGGGGAAAACAAAAAACAAAGATCTTTGGGTTATGCCAAAGAGATCCACAGTTTATGCCGGGGATGAAAGAAAAGATTTTTGGGTTAAGCCAAAGAGGTCCGCGGGTTAAGCCGGGAAAACAAAAAATAAAGATCTTTGGGTTATGCCAAAGAGATCCACGGGTTATGCCGGGGATGAAAGAAAAGATTTTTGAGTTAAGCCAAAGAGGTCCGCGTGTTATGCCAGGAAAACGGAAAACAAAGATCTTTGGGTCATGCCAAAGAAGTCCACGGGTTATGCCGGGGAAAACAGAAAACAAAGATCTTTGGGTTATGCCAAAGAAGTCCAAAATAATGCAGGAAAGAGTTTGGAGGAGACTTCCCTCTAATTAATGCTGCAAAGTTATTTTTAGCCTTTGTGCAGTTTCCTTCCGGTTACACCTACTTCTTGCAAGGTTGCTTTGGATCGCACCAATTTTCTATTTTCAAACAAAGAGCAATTGTTAGTTTGATACGGTGATTGGTTTTGTGGCCTTGATGATTCTAATCACTCGATCCCAGCCCAGCTTTTGGCGAGAACTTCCGCTTCTTGCTTGGTTTTCTGAAAGTTGATCTCTTTCTTGAACTGAAGGACTCGATTTTTTGTAAATATATTGTGACAGCTTGCCCATATGGGACTTTGTCTTTTCACTTTTTCTTGCCTCTGGGGCTTTTGCTCTTGGATTTATTTTCATTTTCTACAACTTTGGGGTTTCAGAGCATCAGCCATCATGGCCAGTCGGGGTCGACTTGATGCACTCGCTGAGGCTGGTACTTCTTTTGGATCTTGCTTTTATTAAGCGGGACCCTGTAAAACCAATATTGACACCTTTTTCTTGTATTAGTTCCGGAAACAGAGTTAAAGCGAAAGGGGCTCAAAGAGAAGTAAACAAAGGGTAAGAGAATGAGTTTAGAAAAATGTCCCTTTCGGGGAAGAAAGAAGGACTTATCTGGGGTGCATGCAGACTTCACATAGGCATGACGTGCTTCTTGGACTCGATATTCGATCTGCGCAACTATCCAACTTCTCATAAACCCATCACGATCCGTATTCTGAAACCGAGAAGCCTTGCCAGGACTCTTTCAGTACCAATAGTGGCGAGGATTCCTGCTTTTCGATCAACAGCGCCCTTTGCGGGTTTTCTCCAATTGACCTCTCTCATTTCTCTTCTTACCGTCGCCTTGCAGTGCTCTTTGCGAGTTTTCACTAACAAGACTCTCTCATTTTCAGTTTCTCTGCTTACATCGCCTTACGGTGCCCGTGTGGGTTTTCACCAATAAGACTCTCTCATTTTATTTCTCTTATTTTGACTGCATTCTCTGATTACGAAAACCTTTCACCGATTGATCGGAAGGACTTGAACAGGATTTGGTAAAAAGAGTTTTGATTGGATTACAACTTTGGAACATTTCAGGTGAAACATCGCCGAACCGTTATAACATCTGCCCCAGTTTCACTTTTGGGGAAATTTGGATTTTTATTTTGGTGTGATTGAACCTCAGGGAGAGGCTGCCTACGTATCCTTTCGGAATCAAGTTAGACATAGTTCAGACTATATTTGTTTTGTTTGTTTTTGTTTTGTTTTCTTTTCTTTTCTTTTTCTTTTTCCTTTTTTTTTTCCAACCAAAATATCTAGTGAAAGATTTCAAGTTCCAAAGAGGGTGATCAATGAAGAATAACAGCTCAAAGGTTTAGCAAAGGATTGGAGTGTTTGGGGTAGCGAGAATGAAAGCCTTCGTCATCCCAATCAGAAAAATTACACATAGTACCTTTTGACTGCATCCGCCTTTACAGCTGATTCGGGATCATTTCCTTTAATATCTCCCAGGTACAATGCTCCTCTTGGCAGTATCTTTCTGATGATATATGGGCCTTTCCAATTAGGAGCGAATTTCCTTTTGCTTCCTGATGATGGGGAAGAATACGCCTTAGAACGAGTTTCCCTACTTCAAACTTTCTAGGCCGTACTTTCTTGTTGTAGGCACGAGCCATTCTTTGCTAGTATAACTGCCCGTGGCAGACTGCGGCCATTCGTTTTTCATCAATCAGGGTTAACTGTTCCAGGCGGGTTTTGACTCACTCACTATCTTCGGTTTCAGCTTCAACAATGATCTGTAAGGAAGGGATTTCAACTTCCGCAGGTATCACGACTTCAGTGCCATAAACTAAAAGATATGGGGTTGCTCCGATTGATGTGCGCACAGTAGTGAGGTACCCCAACAATGCAAACGGCAACTTTTCATGCCATTGCCTGGAACTTTGAATCATTTTTCTCAAAATCTTTTTGATGTTCTTGTTTGCTGCTTCCATGGCACCATTGGCTTTAGGCCGATACGGAGTAGAGTTCCTATGCGTTATCTTGAATTGTTCACATATATCTCTCATCAACTGACTATTCAAGTTTGCGGCATTATCTGTGATGATGGTCACAGGGATACCAAAATGGCATATAAGATTGGAATGCACGAAATCCACCACAGCTTTCTTAGTAACAGATTTGAGGGTGATTGCTTCAACCTATTTCGTGAAGTAATCGATGGCAACCAATATGAATATGTGCCCGTTTGAGGCTTTTGGCTCGATTGGCCCAATGACATCCATGCCCCAGGCAACAAATGGCCAAGGTGATGACATGGGATATAGTTCTGTGGGACATGCTTGAATCGAATTGCCGTGCACCTGACACTGATGACATTTCCGAACAAAACTGAAGCAGTCCTTCTCCATGGTCATCCAATAATAACCTGTTCGGAGGATTTTCTTTGCCAAGACATACCCGTTCATGTGGGGTCCGTACACTCTTGCGTGCACTTCATGCATGATCTTTTCAGCCTCTTCGGCATCAACACATCTTAACAAATTGAGATCCGGAGTCCTTTTGTATAAGATATCACCGCTTAAAAAGAAACCACTTGCCTGTCGTCTGATGGTTCTCTTTTGGTCTCCGCTGGCTTGATCTAGGTGTTCTTTAGTTTTCAGAAACCTCTTGATATCATGATAACATGGTTGAACACTTGGTTCTGCTTCAACCGTATTACAATAGCCATGCCTTTCACGGATTTGGATCTCCAAAGGATCTATGTGGGCGTTGCTTGGGTAGGGCAGCATCGACGCCAAAGTAGCCAGTGCATCAGCTAATTCATTGTGGCAACGGGGGATGTACCTGAACTCTATTGATTCAAATCGTCTGCTCAGATCTTCCACATGTTGCCTATATGGAATGAGCTTGACATCTCGGGTCTCCCATTCTCCTTGAGCTTGTCGGATAATCAGATCCAAGTCCCCCATGATTAATAATTTTTCGACATCTTGGGCGATTGCCATGTTCATACCCATAATGCAGGCTTCATACTCGGCAGTGTTGTTTGTGCAGAAAAACCGAAGTCTGGCTGTGGCTGGATAATGCTGACCATCAGGTGAGATCAAGATTGCTTCAATCCCAACACCTTTTGCGTTGACTGCTCCATCGAAGAAATTTTCCAAGTAATGGTATCTTCAGATATTGCCTCAATTGAATTTACCTCCTCGTCCGGGAAGTAAGTGTTCAAAGGTTGGTACTTATCATCGACCAGATTTTCAGCCAGATGGTCTGCTAACGCCTGGGCTTTCATTGGCGTGCGAGTGACATAGACTATGTCAAATTCTATGAGCAGGATGTTCCATTCTGCTAACCTCCCAGTGGGCATTGGCTTCTGGAGTATGTACTTTAGCGGATCCAACCTAGTTATGAGGTAGGTGGTGTATGCTTGCAAGTAATGCCTCAGCTTCTGAGCGACCCAAGTTAAAGCGCAGCAAGTTCTTTCCAGCAAAGTGTACTTGGCTTCATAACTGGTGAACTTCTTGCTCAGATAGTAAATGGCCTGTTCTTTCCTTCCGGTCACATCATGTTGCCCGAGGACACAGCCGAAAGAATTTTTCAGGACTGTCAGATACAAGAACAGAGGTCTCCCTGGCTCAGGTGGTACCAACACTGGCGGATTCGATAGATATGTTTTGATTTTATCAAAAGCTTCTTGGCACTCATCCGTCCATTTAATGGCCGCATCTTTCTTTAACAACCTGAATATGGGTTCACATGTGGAAGTCAACTGAGCAATGAACCGGCTGATATAGTTTAATCTTCCCAACAAACTCATGCGTCTTTCTTGGTTTTTGGAGGGGGTAGATCCCGAATAGACTTTATCTTGGTTGGATCTAGCTCAATGCCTCTTCGACTGACTATAAAACCCAAGATCTTGCCGGATGGGACTCCGAATGCACATTTGGCTCGGTTTAGCTTCAAATCATATTTGCGCAGCCGCTCAAAGAATTTCCTCAGATCTCGGACATGATCCTCTTTAGTTTTAGATTTGATGATTACATCATCCACGTACACCACTATCTCTTGATGCATCATGTCATGGAAAATGGTAGTCATGGCCCTTATATAGGTTGCCCCGGCGTTCTTCAATCCGAATGGCATGACCTTGTAACAGTATGTGCCCCAAGGTGTGGTGAATGGTGTCTTTTCAGCGTCTTCTTTGTCCATCAACACCTGATGATATCCCGCATAACATTCCATGAAGGATTGTATCTCATGTTTGGCACAATTATCAACAAGGATATGGAAATTTGGCAAAGGGAAATTATCCTTGGGACTTTCTTTGTTTAAATCTCTTTAGTCCACACACACTCGGGTTTTTTCATCTTTCTTTGGTACTGGGACTATATTGGCTAGCCACGTGGTGTATTGAACTACCCGGATCACTCCTGCTTTCAACTCTTTTGTGACCTCTTTTTTGATCTTGTCACTGATATTAGTTTTGAACTTTCTTTGCTTTTGCTGAACAGGGGGATAATCAGGGTACGTCGGCAATTTATGAACCACCATATCAACACTGAGTGTTGGCATGTCATCGTATGACCAAGCAAACACATCTTTGAACTCAAACAAGAGTTGAATTAATGCATCTCGAGTTTTTTCATCTGTGTGAATGCTTATCTTGGTTTCCCTGATTTCTTCAGAACTACCCAAATTAACCGGCTCGGTATCATTTAAGTTTGGCTTAGGTTTATTCTAAAATTGTTCCAATTCTCGGTTTATTTCCTTAAAAGCCTCTTCTTCATTATATTCCAGTTCTTGATTCATTACGTCACAGTTAGACAACGTGTTTGGATCTGGGCATGAAGTCCGCAAGCATGTCATGTTATTTAAAGCCGCATTATTAGAACTGAAAAGAAGAAAGAAAAATAAAACAATAAAAACAGAAGAGATGAATGATGAAATATTGATTTTATTTCATTAAATTTTGAAGATAACAGGGTTTACATTTGGAATTAAAGAAAAAAGACTAAATATAGGAAAACTTAAAACAAAACAAAACATCCGAGTTACACCCTGGAATAACTTGTGATGCAGAAAAAGTGGCAAGACAACTCTACCGGGACTCCCGCCTGATTGGGAATGGCGTAGCCTTCCAATTTTGTAACTTGGAGTTGGGTCCCATGTACAGCACCTCAGCGGTGCTTGAGCCTTCCCCTTGCTGAACCATGTGGGTTTCATACAACATCTGTTTCATAGCCCCACAAATTTCTTCAATTTCCTCGGCCGTGAAGGCTTCATCTTCCTCCTCGTCACTGTATTTAGGCTTGACGAATGTTTTGTACAAAGGCGAGATCGGCTTACTCAAGATCCACCTATCATTCTTCCTTTTCTTTGCCCATTTTATATCAGCTAGCGTGGGTCGGAAGCCTAATCCGAAGAATACCTCGCTGGCTGTTGAGGTGATTGGTTCAGCTGTTCCTTGCAGCAACTTCCCGAGCCCTTTCCCAGGTTGATAGCCATCCATGTCTGATCATCTCTTTGGCTACCATGATTGATGCGTTTGAGAGGAAGCGTTGAGGGCAAGGGTTTCCCTCTTCGTAGTGGTCTGCGACTACAATTCCAAAAGCTTGATAGATTATATGTTCACTTCCTTCCTTTGCTTCAAGGCATGGGACTAATGGATCGCGATAAATTGATTGTTCATCCTCTCCATGAACCACAATCTCCTGGTTTTCATATTCAAATTTAACCATCTGGTGGAGAGTGGAAGGCACGGCTCCTGCCGCATGGATCCACGATCGTTCCAAGAGAAAATTGTAGGAAGTGTCCATATCCAGAACCTGAAAGGTTATTTCGAAGTCGACCGGACCAATAGTCAGGACCAGATCGATTTCTCTAATAGTATCCCTCTTCAAGCCGTCGAAAGCACGTACGCACACATCATTAGGTCTGATTTTCTTTGTGCAAATTTTCATGAGTTGTAGGGTTGAGAGCGGACAGATATCTACCCCAGAACCTCCATCTAGCATGACTCTTTTTACATAATTCCCTGCACATTTGACTGTCAGATGAAGGGATTTATTGTGGGCAGCCCCTTCCGGGGGCAGATCATTTTTGCTGAAGGAAACTTGATGGGTTGCAAAGAATCTTTCTGCCATCCTTTCTAGTTGCTCTACCGTAGTTTCAATAGGCACATATGCTTCATTGAGGGTTTTGATTAAAACCTTTTGATGCTCAGTTGAGCTCATTAACAGATATAGAAGAGAGACTTGATAAGGAGACTTTCGAAGTTGATCAATTACTTCGTAGTCTGCCATTTTCATCTTCTGGAAGAATGCCTCCGCTTCTTCGGGGCTTACCGGTTTCTTGGATGGGAAGCGTTTCTTTGTAGCATTGTTTACTTCCCCCAAATTGAGATATCTCTCAGCAGGGTTGTCTTCTTGGATTTCCCCCAAGATCTCTTTGCCTTTGTATGTCACTACCGTCTTGCTGTAGTTCCATGGCACGACAGTGGGGTCTGTCATGGGCCTTTGTGGCGCGCGACCGATAACCATGGGCTCATTCAGCCTTGGTGGACATACCGGTACCCGAACCACATAGGTCCCCTTTTGCACGTACATTTAAGCCTTTTGCTTGTTTAATTCAAATCTCTTGGGGGGACTTAATGGCATTTGATCTTTCTTGCACCCTCGGGGGACATAAAGAACAACATCTTTGGAGGGCAATGCCCCGGTTTCAACCTTTAACTTCTCTTCCGCCTTCTGAGGAACAGTTTTGCTCTTCTTCTCTGTTCTGTCCTGTTTTGGGACAACTTTTGTCTTTGTTTCTGTATCGGCTATGGCGATGATAGCTTTCAAGGCTGGGTCGAATTCCTTGTCTTCGCAGATCATTCCAATAACTGGCCCATTGTTGTGAGCCGGTAGTGGATTATTGGTTACATTGGGATATACTCATCTCTCAGCACTATTCTTTTTTGTTCAATTAAATCTTCCACCGCTCTTTTCAATGTCCAGCAATTTTCCGTATCATGCCCTTCTGCCCTGAAGTGATATGCACATCGGGTGCCCCTTTGATAGGAGGATGACTCTGGGTTTTGCCTATTTGGGGGCACAGGCTGAAGCAGACCCATTTGAACCAACTACGGGAACAAACTTGAATATGATTCACCAATGGGTGTGAAGTTTGTTTTCCTCCGCGGCTCCCGGGCACGAAAGTTATTTTGTGGAGGTCGGGGATTGTAGTAGGCTTGGTACGAAGGTTGATTTCTGGGAGGTGGAGCTCTATTTTGGTTAAAATGTTGTTGGGGCCTGCCATATGGCTGGGCATTCATCACTGCATATGGTGAAGGAGCATAGGCTATGTCTTGGTGAGGGTAATAGTGCTGTGCGGCCGAAGCTTTCTTGTACTTGAAGCAGCCATTGACGATTCTTCTTTCTTCTTTCGATTGGCTAACCCTCCAGACCCGTCTTGAATGGCTTGGGAGGTAGCTCTGATTGCGGATTGACTTAAAATCCGCCCTGTTTTTAGACCGTTCTCGACCATTTCTCCGATTTTTATGGCCTCAGCAAATGGCTTCCCCATCGCTGACATCATATTTTGATAGTAATTAGCTTCTTGTGCTTGAAGGAAGACCGTGACCATTTCAACATCGTCCATGGGAGGTTTCACTCTCGACGCCTGCTCACGCCATTTGACGGCGTACTCCCTGAAACTTTCGGTGGCTTTTTTCTTTAAGTTTGCTAAGGAATTTCTGTCCAGAGCAATATCAATATTGTACTGGAATTGCCGAACAAATCTCTTGCCAAATCATCCCAAGTATTCCAATGGGATATTTCCTGGTCCATGTACCATTCGGAAGCGATACCGACCAAGCTCTCCCCAAAATAAGCCATGAGGAGTTCCTCTTTTCCGCCCGCTCCCCTCAGCTGATTGCAATACCTCTTGAGATGAGCGATGGCATCCCCATGCCCATCATATTCTCAAACTTCGGGTTTTAAAACCCAACAGTAGATGCACATGAGGAAACATACACAGATTGGCGTACGATACACTTTTCTGCCCACTCAAACCTTGTATGTTTTTGAGGCTTTGCTCGAGACTTCTCATCTTTCTAGAAATCTCATCCTACTCAGGAGTTTTTACATTTGTCTCTTGCCCTGAGGTAAACTCGTACTTGGGCATTTGAGGATAAGCCGTTGCAGCGAACTGAGTTAATTCTATCAGGAAAGGCTATGCTTGATATGTAAAAGGGGAAGGATTAAAGCTAGGGCTGGGCAAGGCGGGTTGTGTCGTGGCTGAGCAAGGCGGTGCAGTAAATATGTTTGACGCTGCACCGGAAATTGACACCTGGGGGCGATCCTCGGATGGTGTTCCCACAAAATTGGCAGTGATGGTAGGGTATCCCAGTGGGTAGCTTATTGGGATGTTGGTAGTCCCGCTGGCCCTAGGAAAGAGTTCGGGAAATCCGGGAATTGCATTTGGTGGTTCCTTTCCGTTTGTCCAGGCGTCCCACATTTCCATCATGCGGAGACGCAATAATCTGTTTTCTTCAGCAGCTGCCGATTCTGGAACCAAGATGCCTGAGATCGGATTTTCCTCTGCAATAGGAACTATTGGCAAAGTTATCTCAGAAGTCATTTCGACACTCCCTTTTGATCTTGTGAAGTATGGATGCGGCGCCAGGTTGCCACAAAACCAATCACCTTACTTGAAAAAACCTATACTTAACAGCAAACCGGTTAGTTTGGAGCAAATAACACATAGGCAATCGCACGTTGGGGTGTGATACACCTAAGCAGTTAAATGTGTTCCTATATGTTTCACAACGATTGCACGTTTCATCCCGGCTTTGCCTATTTCCTTCAAAAGTTCTTTTTCTTTTCACTTTCCGATTTTCACTCTTTTCTTTCCATCCCGTTCTTGCTTTCTTTTTTTTTCTTTTTTTTTAATTGCAATTGCGTAATTCTGGAGAAATAAATGTAAAAAACATAAAGAAACAATTTTGGGACTTTTCGATTTCCATTAATAAAATTCTCCTATTACAGACTCAATTCTTAAAGAAAAACTGCAACAGACTCGAAACATTTCTTGAAAAAACTGGAATACAGATTTAATAAATGCAAAATCAGGAATAGGGGTGGTAACTGGTCCGGTCCGGTCACGGATCGGATTTTTTTTCGGTCCGGTCCGGTCCGGTACATTTACTGGGCGAAAACCGGACCAAACCGGTAATTTCCGGTCCGGTCCCCCCGGTTGAAAATCGTCCGACCGGTCATCCGGTTATTCTATTTTTTTTATTTTTTTTAAATAATTGCCTCCTTTATTTAACTTTATAAATAAATAAAAAATATGTTTCAAAGTTAAAACTTACAATTAAAGAAGTTACACTAATATTCTTACAAACTTTGAATTAGTTTCAAAATTTATAATTAGATTCAAATTTCAAACCTTGAAATATATACAAAGTTAGTAAAATTATAAATTTTTGTAGTAGAAGGAAATTATAAGTTTTTGAAAATATAACAACTAAATATTACTAACTTTGAATATATATTTGAAATGAAAAGTATGTTTTAAAGTTAAAACTTAGAATTAAAGAAGTTACAATAATATTCTTACAAACTTTGAATTAGTTTCAAAATTTATAATTAGATTCAAATTTCATTTCAAAGTTAAAACTTAGAATTAAAGAAGTTACACTAATATTCCTACAAACTTTGAATTAGTTTCAAAATTATAATTAGATTCAAATTTCAAACCTTGAAATATATACAAAGTTAGTAAAATTATAAATTTTTGTAGTAGAAGGAAATTATAAGTTTTTGAAAATATAACAACTAACTTTGAATATATATTTGAAATGAAAAGTATGTTGCAAAGTTAAAACTTAGAATTAAAGAAGTTACAATAATATTCTTACAAACTTTGAATTAGTTTCAAAATTTATAATTAGATTCAAATTTCAAACCTTGAAATATATACAAAGTTAGTAAAATTATAAAATATAAGAACACAAGAGTTGTGATGTGAACTTGGAGCAATTCTATTAATATGTAATTTGATGTATAAAATTACATTCTTTTAAACATGCTCGCTAGTTTTTTTAATATAGCTGTAGACTTTTCCTTTGGAACAGGTTGTTGTTGTTCCGGTTCGTCGTTGTCTTCTTCTTGATCTTCTTCATCTTCCGTCTCATTGGTTTGATTCCCTTCTTCGCTTGTTCCGTCGCTCAAATTTTGATCCATGTATGCTCTATCTTTTTTCTGTGAAAGCTCCGGTATTCCAAAGTTTCTTCGCTCTGCTCTGATCCAATCTCTGAATAGGACTCCTGTCTCCATTGCTTCTTCTCTCAGTGAATGTCTATGATCTCCAATCTGAAATCTTCCCTGGCTGAAAGCGCTCTCCGACGCAACTGATGACGCTTGAATTGTCAAGATATCGCGGGCCATTTTTGAAAGTATTGGAAATTGTGCTTCTTGACCCTTCCAGTAATCCAATAGATCGTGAGTTCCAAAACTTGTAAGTTTCTTCGGATACTGGATCAAGTAGACTTGGAACTCGCTGTATTCCTCCCCGTAGTCATCTTGTTCTGAAAGAAGCCTCTGATCAAGTCCTCCAAAGTTGCTTATCCCAGCATGCCGTTTGCTTGTTTGAGAAGAACTTTCACCGATTGAAAGTATCGGTGCAGTTGGTGTAGCACTCTCTGCCCAAGCTCTGTACTTTCCGAAAACAGCCTGAAAATCTGTAGAAACTTTACCTCGAGCAACATCTACACTCGGGTAGTTGTTAGTTGCAATTTCAAGAGGTGTAATATCTAAATTTGCGTATATTTCCCAAACAAGTCGTTCAGTTAACTTTAATTTAAATGCAGGATGCAACACAGAAGCAATGTAAAAAAGTTGAGGAATTGGGAAAAAATATTTTTTAAATTTTTCAATCATGGCCTCTACAGCCATTTTATATTCTTTATATTGCCTATATAATTTTAATAATTCAGATATGCTAGCTATATAGTATAACATAGTAGGAGTAGTTGGATAATACTGTCCAGAAAATTCTAAAGTAGCATGATAAAATTTTTCTAAAAACTGGAGGAGATGTTCAACAAGGTTCCAATCTTTCTCCTTAAGGTGGTAAAGTTCCATAAAATATTTATTATACATTTGAGTTATAGGTACTCTAT